>PVIJ01003484.1:0-138999 GCA_004024925.1 Scalopus aquaticus
GCCAAGCTGGGGCAGAAACTACCAGCACCCTGGGGTCTTCCCCTCCTGGTCTTAAAGGCAGTTAGATAACCCTTGGCCAAGCTGGGGCAGAAACTACCAGCACCCTGGGCTCTTCCCCTTCTGGTCTTAAAGGCAGTCAGATATCCCTTGGCCAAGCTATGGCAGAAACTACCAGCACCCTGGGCTCTTCCCCTCCTGGACTCTTACACTCCTGGTCTTAAAGGCAGTCAGATATCCCTTGACCAAGCTATGGCAGAAACTACCAAAACAGACACCTTATGTTTTTGACTGCTGTGCTTGCTCCTCAAGTTTGAAATTCATAGGTGTCAATGATGTTCTGTGCAAAGAACTGAAGTCCCAGGAGGCCAGAGTATAATCAGATGGGGACTGGGGAACTTAAAGAGCTTTTGTTTTTATTGTTCTTGGTGTCAAGCCTCCTCTCAGTATCCTGATGAGCCTGAAGGGACTGGAACCAACATCTTTTAGCCCATTGTGACATAGGACAATCAGTTGGTCCCTGTTTGAGGAGATCAGAAGCATGAATATTAAATGGTAATTGATTCAGGTTATTTCTGTTGATTGTGCACAAGCACTTGTGTGTCTGAAGGTGCCTGGCATCTGGATTCCTTCTTTTGAGATTTGAAGAGTGTTACCTCCTGCTGTCTCTTACCCTGTGTGTGTGTGTGTGTGTGTGTGTGTGTGTGTGTGTGTGTACATGTTGACATATAATGTATATATTTCAAGGTTTCTAATTACAGTCCTATGGAGGGGAGCTGAACAGCTGTCAGTTCTGAATTTACTGTCTAACTATAATTTTAACTAGGACATCAAATATGAAGCAAAAGCAAGAGACTGAATATGTGAATGTAGCAGAAACTTGGGCAATATCACTCAAACTCCCCATGGACCTTTGTTTTTTTATTTATATTTTTTACATTATTGTGTATTCCCTGTAGGTTTCCCACTACCAATTCACCCATGAACCATCCATCATAGTCCCTTGTGCTCTTTTCTCTCTGTTTTGATCCCTTATTCTCCCTCTCCCTTGCAGAATGTCTCTTATTTATGTTTGCATGCTAGTTTTTATTTGTTGTTGTTGTTATTTTCCCCTCCTGGTCTCTTATTTGGATCCCCTATATTCCTCCTACAAGTGAAACCATTTGATATTTTTCTTTTTCCTTCTGACTTATCTCGCTGAGCATGATCCCTTCTAGCTCCATCCAACTTGCTGCGAATGGCATGAGTTTATCTTTTTGATTGTTGAATAGTATTCCATTGTGTATATGTACCACATCTTCTTGATCCAGTCAACTATTTTCGGGCATTTGGGTTGTTTCCATATGTTAGCCATTGTAAGTAGTGCTGCAATAAACATAGGGGTGCATGTATCCTTTTGGATTAATTTTTCATGTGTCCTTTGGGTATATTCCTAGGAGTGGTATTGCTGGGTCATACGGAAGCTCCATTTTTAGCAGTTTGAGGAATCACCATACAGCTTTCCATAGTGGTTGGACCAGTTTGCATTCCCACCAGCAGTGTAGGAGAATTCCTTTTTAGGTGCAAAGAATATGCAATGGAACAAGGACAGTTTGTTCAATAAATGCGGCTGGGAAAACTGGACTGCTACATGCAAAAAAATGAAGCTAGACTACTACTACACATCATGCACAAAAACCAATTCAAAATGGATAAAAAACTTGGATATAAGACTTGAAACCATAAAATATACAGAAGAAAATATAGGCAAAACACTACACTACATACATCTTAGTAACGTGTTTAAAGACACATCCCCCAAAGCAAAGAAAATGAAGGAAAAGATACACAGCTGGGGTTACATCAAACTAAAAATCTTCTTCACAGCAAAAGAGACAATAACCAAAACAAAGAGGACACCCTACTGACTGTAAGAAAATTTTTTGCACTCCCTGTAACTGATAACACAGATATACAAAGAACTCATGAGACTCAACAAAAACAAAGCGAACAATCCAGTCAAAAAATGGGCAGAAGAACTTAAAAGACACTCTCCAAAGAAGAAATCCCCATGGATCTTTCTTTGGATGAAAATGTGATCCAATATGTTTGGATATGTGATCCTGCAAGATTATTAATGTACACAGTAGAAGTTAGTGTGTCCTCTGCCTGAAATTGTCTGAATTTGGATCTCAGGAAACATCCCCATTTTAATGAGAAGCAGGAGTTGTGGGGCCTTGGGCATCCCTGGTCCTCACTCTGCATGGTGTCTGGGTGCCACCTGCCAGTTTCTCGTTGGTCAGGAAACCATACATGCATCCCCCTTCCCAGTGGCCTTTGTGGGTCTGCAGCTGGATGGTCGCTAATTCAAAGGGGATTTGCTTCCCTGCCCTCAGGTTGCACGTGTAGGACAGCAGTCATTTTGTGCCCTTCTCTGCTAGTCTTTTCTGCTAACATTGAGCGTCCAGGGGTCTGCTTGTGTTTATTCTGAACCCCCTAGCCCCATTCTCTTCCAAAGGGAGAAAGCTGTTTTGTTTATATTTTGACTCACACCTTGCTCTTCAGTGTCTCATTCTTCCTGGTGTGCTCAGGTGACCTCTGTGTGTGCTTGCTGCAGGTGGACTCACTCTGTGTGTACTGATGCATCATCTGCCAACAGCTATGGTGGGATGTATGTGGACCTGGCACCTGAGGAGCTATGCAACATTTGAACAGCTAGATCAGTCGTTTCCAGATCCCAGGCTGACCTGCAAGGAGCAGGGGATAGCTGGGTTTGCATGAGCTTTTTCAAGGCATTGTGTCAGTAAATGATGACAGAACTCAGTGGAACCTTCAAGACCCTGACTGATTTCAATATCAGTATCTCCTTAATAATTGTTTCCCTTTACACTGAGACTCTTAGTTCATACCATACTAATCATACTAATTCATGTATATGTTGCTTCCTTAAAGCCTTCCCTCAGTGTTATGACTGTAATGATGGAACACACACGCACACACACACTCACACACACTCACACAAGCAAACGTATTTACAGATACATTCTTTCAGTTTTCAAAACTCAACTGTGTATTCCCTGGCAATACTTTTTGTCTTTTTACAGAAGATATGTGTAGCAAAGTCACCTAATTAAAAGGTATTATCGTTGCCTTTAATAAACAAACACCCAGAAATCTACTCCTGAGTATAATCCCAAGAGAAATAAGAACATATGTCCAAACAAAAATTTGCGTGAGGTTGTATACAGCAGCATTATTAGTAATATCCAGAAGGTGGAAATGATCTGGATGTCCATGAACAAGTGAATGGGTAAATAAAATGTGGTCTGTTCCTGGAGCAGGACTGCTATCCTACATGTGCAACCTGTTCCTGGAGTAGAACTCAGCCATAAAAGTGAATGAAGCAAGATACCGGCTGCCACATGATGAGCCTGAAAACATGATGCTAAGTGAAAGAAGCCAGACGCAAAAAGCCACACAATGTATGAATTCGTTTACATGAAGTCCCCAGAATATTCAAATCTATACAGATAGAAATTGTCATTAGTGCATCTTTCAAGACTGGGGGAGGGAGGGATTGAGGGTGAATGGGGGCTGACTGCTGATGAGTATAGGGCTTCTTTTTCTCATATGAACATATCCTAACATTGATTGAGGTACTGGTAGCACAACTCTGCAGGTACACTAAAAACTATTGAATTGCACACTTTAATTGGGTGCATTGTTTAGTCTGTGGGTTGGAATTCAGTTATACATATTATATCATATATATCTATACATACCTCTCTATATATACCTATATATAGATATAGCGTTATCTATAGATAATAGAGATATAGAGATATATCTCTATTTAGGTATAGATATAGATATAAAGTTCAAACAGAATCAAGCACAAACTTTTTCTACCAAAATTCAAAATAAAGTCTGCAGGGTTATTTCTACTGGCAGCCCGTACCCAAGGATTCTCATCTCTCAGGGAGCACAGTCCAGCAAGTTGGCCAGAGGGGTGCTCTTGCCTTCCTGGTAGCCCTTTGAAGTGCCTGGTCTAACCAGAAGCAAACTGGAAGCCCTGAAGTTGGAGCAAATCTTTCTCCTGACATTTACCACTTCTTATATAACAAATTGAGAGATTTTTATCTCCTGGTTTTACTGTACAAAAATAGCATTAATGTTGTAATATTCTATCCTCTGGGTTTGCCTCTCTCTATTTCTGTGATGAGCTGGGAAGAGAAATAGAGAAAGCATATTGGGGAGGTGGAGAAGGAGGTGATCCTCTTGCCAGAAACTTGGGTGTCCTCTCTGACACCACCCTCTTTCTTGCCCTCCCGAGTCTAATCAAACGCCAAATTCTGTGATCAACACCTGAGTATCTCACCTCTCTTTCTCCACTGTGCCCTTTGAGCCTGAGCTCCTGTCCTTTCTTCATCAGGAACACCATCATCATCATCATCATCTTTCTGAATTGCTGTAATCATCTCCTTAACTGGTCCTCCTGCATCTTATCCAGTTTTGTTCCCACCTCACCTGCAACCTTCTCCAAATGTGTTTCAAACTGTGACTAAAGAGAACATTAAAAAATGTAAACCTGATTATGCTCAGTGAAATAAATCAGAAGGAAAAAGAAAAATACTGGATGGTTTCACTTGTAGAAGAAACATAGGGAAACCATACAAAGGGTTGGGGGAAAAAAGACAAAACTTGCAGGCAAATTATAGATCTGAGACATACAGCAGGGAAGGGAAGAGCACAGGGACTATGGTGATGCTTTATGGGCGAGGTGGTGGTGGGGATTACACCTAGGTGGGAAATCAAATATCGTACAAAAATGAACAACAATGTAAGAAAATTAAAAAAAATGTAAACCTGATCTTGACATTCTTTTCAAAACATGTCCTTTCCAAATTCTTCTAGTTAAATCCAGATTCTTCTCACAGTGAGAAGATCCTGCCTAGTATCACAATTCACTTTTTTCCGGTCCCATTGGTCTCTTTCAGAATCTTGAACTATCTCACCAAGCTCCTTCATGCTGGAACTATGGATATGTGCTCTTCCCTCTGCCACACTCCTCTCCTCGCTCTCCTTCCAGTAAGGCTGTCCCTCACTTGCACCAATATGTCAATTTCAATTTCTTAGCAAAGCTTCTGCCCACCCCCTCAACCCACCCCACCGCCCAGTGTCTCCTTATATGTTCTTTTCTTAGCACTTCCCCTGAACAGCTTTGGAACACTCATCCCAATTATAATTCATTGCTTATATAATTATTTGTTTTGTGTCTATCTCCATAGCTAGAGAGAGGAGGGAAATATGTCAGACTTATGCCCAGTGCATCCCCAGTGCCTCGACCAGATCTGGCCAAATAGTTTGCCCTTAATCGCAATATGAAATGAAGGCAGAACAGAAACCAGGGTGGAATGGAGGGAGGTAAGGAAGGGTGGTGATGGGGAAGCTTGGCAGGAAGTGGAATCAGCAGTGAGCTCCTCATCCAATGGAGCCTCCTGGTCACAGAAGTTTATGAAGCCAAACCCTGACCATGCTGTGCTAGCTCAGCCAGAACAGAGGCCGAGTTGCTGGTGTGAGTGGAGATGCAGGGCAGGCCGAGGTGGGGAGGACTTGCAGAGATGTCGCTCCTGCTCGGTGTTCTCCAACAATGACAAGACGTGTGGGAAGGGCACGCTGCGAGGGTGGCAGGCGGGAGAGTGGGAGGAGGTTTCAGATGGCCCTGTCTCTGGCAGGACATCCTCTGAGTCTAATGAGATTGGGAGGAGCTCTTTATCACCTCCAGGAGGAGGCTGCCACTTGGGGCTGTTCTCTTCCATGGAAAGCACCATCTGTTCTCCTCCTGACGTCTGCCTTGGGGCCATCAGTGGTGACAGAGGCTGGTGTTCTTGCATCATGGACTCATTTTAGGCCACCTGCTGTGTCAGGAGAATCAGGGTTTTTGCCTCAGGAAGGGCCCTTTCCTAGCCACCCTGCCTCCAGTCCACTTGGGCAAGTACCTGCCTTGACTTTCTGCAGCCTCCAGAATGGAAGCCAGGCATGCCTGAAATGCAGCACTGCTTTGTGGCTGGAGTCAGACAGACACAGATGCAACTTCCAGCCTTGCCATTCACGGACTGTGATCTGGGCGCATCTTAATACTCAGAATCTGCTGGGACTCCTCACTTGCAAATCGAGCGCTATAATAGCATCTACCCCCATAGGGTTATTGTAAGAAGACAATGAAATATTCCATGCAAAGTCTTTAGTACTTACAAGACAAATTCAATAAATATTAGGTATTTTATTAGACATTTGTTCTAGTACCTCACTACCTTTCATGCAAAGGCTTGTTTTATTAATAATGCATGAACCGAAATTCTTACAGCTCTACTTTATGTCAATTTTCTCCTGCTGTGCTTCAGGTGAGTGTGGGAAACAGATGGTCATCATCCCCTGATGGTACCTTTGGGGACATGTGTTCACGAGGTCAAGGACTTGGAGTTTGTCACTATTTAGACCAGTTGGCCTTTTTGTTAAGCCTCAGGTTGCCTTACAAATGCTAGTGAGTGTCCAGTCCCTGGAGAAGACTGAACTCAGATCAGGAATCTCAGTTTTGCTACTTATTAGAGCCAGAAACTTAGACAAACCTCTTCATTTCTCTAAATCTTGATTTCCCCATTTACAAAATCAACATCCCAATACCAACCCTTCCTTCTCTAGGTTGTTGAGAGGATTAAACAAAATTACATGTATTCAAAGGCCTTGAACAGAGTCTGAAGCCTGGCAGTTATGTAAACAGTTTCCTAAATCTGAGTATGATTGTTATTCATCAATATCAGCTCATCTCCATGTCAGGAATCACCTTCCCAGTGTGTGTAGACTGACTAGGGATTGAGCCACATGGTTCTCCGAGGGGACAAGGCATATCTATGTAGCTGTTTCTCATCCTATCTCTGTCTGCTCCATAAATGAGTGTCTTTTTGGAGGTCTTCTTTCCTTCAAAAGATAATCTGAATTTATTGTAGATCTATATTTTCTCTTTTAAATGGTCTCCCCAAATCTTAAATCTGTGTTTCAATATGATCACTCCCCTCCCCAGTTTAAAATTCTTCATTTCTCACTGTCACTTAGGATAACAACTCTTGCACCCCACTTCTTGCCATGGCCTCCTGGGAGCTCCACACTTAAGTCACCTCAAAATGGGTTGTAGTTTTCAGAACTCACCAGTCTGTTTCACTTCTTCCTCCCTTTCCTTTGTTATTTCTTCTTGGAATGACTTTGGGCAATATAATCCCACAACTGAATTTACTTCTGTTTATCTTTCAAAACTCAGCTGTAACTGAAAAGGCAAGCTTTAAACCTAAAGAAAATTACTGCAAATCATATATCCAATAAAAGACTTATATTCAGATTATAGAAAGGACTTTCCAAACTCAGTAATAAGAAAACAGACAATAGAAAAAGGAGATGAGATTTGAATGGGCACTTGGATGAAGAAGAGATACATGTGACAAACACCATGTGGAAAGATGTTTGACATTGTTAGTCAACAAGGAAATGCGAATTAATACCACGAGATATCGCCACACATCTTTTAGGAAGGTTAAGATTGAAGACTGACCACATCAAGTGTAGATGAGACTGGAGAACAACTGGAACTCTCAGACATTACTGGGAATATGAACTGCTACAGTCATTTTTAAAAATAGCTTGGCGGATTCTTAAAAAAACTTTGAGCATGCACTCACCATACGATTCAGTCATTCTACTCCTAGGCATTTACTCGGAGAAAGGAAAGCATATATTCACACAAAGACTTGTGCATGAATATTCATGCAGTTTTGTTTGCAGTTGCCAAAAACTGGAAACAACACCAAATGTCCATCTTCAGGTGAATGAGTAAACAAACTCTGGTAGAGTCATACAATGGAATGCTGCTGGCAATGACCTGGAATGAACTCTTCCTACAAACTACAATGTGGGAATCTCAAAATAATTATGCTGATGAATGGAGAGACAGAAAAGAGTTATGTACCATCTGATTCCATTTATATAAAATGCTAGGAAATGCAAAGTAATGTATAGTGACAGAAAGCAGATCATAGTTTGCCTGGGGAGGGGAGGTAAAGGCAGAGAAGAGGGATTTGAGGATACTTTGGCTTAATGAATATGCTCATTATTTGATGGTAATGATGGTTTCATTGGTAAACCTGTGTCAAAAGTATCAAATCATACAGTTTAAGTATGTTCTGCTTATGTAAGGATATGTCAGTTAGTCTTAAATATTTTTCAGTAGAAAATAACAGTAAAAGGGCCCCCCTGGTGGCGCAGCGGTTAAGCGCTGCGCTGTGGAGCTGTCGGCAGCAGCAACACGAGTTCGACGCCCCACCAGGGAGATTCCCATATGGCGTGGTGGATCTCTCCTGCCTCGCCCGCTGCTGCTCCCCTCAGCAGTGTATTTCTGTCGATCTGCCTGTTCTGCTCCTCACTTTGTCTCTGGTGAACCCTCTCGCCGCCCCACACCTCTGGCCTGTACCCCAGCTTGTATGCATAAATAAATAAATCTTTAAAAAAAAAGAAAATAACAGTAAAAGAGAATAAATTTTAGTGTCCCTTTTTGAGCACCCCTTTCTTGACTCTCTCCCCATGCAAACATGCCATTGCCCTTCCTGTATGGGATTTGAATTTCTAAGGCACTGTCTGTCCCTTGCTAGATAGTAAGTGACACAGGGACAGGGCCTCTGACTGTTTTGTCTGTGCAATCTGATTCAGGTCCTCAGAGCTTGAGAGCTGAGTCTAAATCATCGTTTATTTCCTTTGCAACTGTAACCCAAGATGATATATATATTTTTTTCTAATCTGGAAGCCACATCCCTTAAACAAATCCACTTTTGCAGTGAAATTGTTTCAGATTGAAAAAAAGAAAAATATATACACACATTTCAGATAGATCTATATTAGATGCATTAAATATAGTCAAGAAATTTGAAAAATAATGACTGTAATTTCAAAAGATTTCTAGGCCTTGCAAAGGCAATGAATTCATGTTGGAAAACACTGAAGCTTCTGCAGGTGGGTGTGGCTGAGGAGAGGCTGTTTAGGGCTGGAAGCCATACAAGATACTTTATTCAGGAAAGCAGCAAACTCTGGCCAAGTGGCACCTTTAAAATGATCCATGGAGGGATTTTTCATTTTGGAAAGCAGGTTTATTAGTGAAATTATTACAAGTATTAATATCTGGAATGTTATTTTTTTGCTAATGATGCGGTAATGGGTTGCGCTGGGATAATATAACTGCTCCAAGTGCATAACTTACAAAAGCTGCCTGCCTCCAAGATGACTTACGGACTTTGGCCCTCATTAGTAGGGTGGCTGCATGGGATGCTATTGAGAGCCATGCTAGAGAAGTCTGCGAGTTTGGGAAAGCCTCAAATTTAATGTCATTGATGACAATTGAAACAGTTATTGATTTTCTAGAGACACAGTAGATCTGATTTTTAGAGCGAGGTCAAGTTACCCGATAAAGGGAATGCAAGCTTGACACTTGCCAGTGTTGGAACTGCTCTTGGCTCACAGCTCCACACACGATAGAGCTGCCTTCCAACAAGGCGTCTCACTGTGATCAGCCATTGTTTCCATTTGACAGGTGGGGAGACGAACAAGTCTTGCAAATCTTATTTCAAAGTTGCAGCAGGTAATACCTGAGTACCCAGGGATAGTTGTGATGCCGCTGGCAATCCCATCGATTTCTGGCTCTTACATGCAGACTCCATGCACATTGTGGAACATAGTTCTATGTCCTGAAAAGATGCCACTTACAAAATGAGACCATTTTGATAGCCATTTGGATGATTGTGCTGTGCAAAGGCTCATACATAGTACCTTGATACTGTCTTGAGGAATGAACACAGAGTATGCTCTTACTTAGCAAGTGATTTGTATGTTATTACCCTAAACAATACCAAGGTTCTGTGGGAAACCAAAGGAATGAGGACAGTGGGCCAGAAGTTCACCTAGTAATTGGTGACTTGCCTGTATCTTCTTCTGTAAATGCACATCAGGTAAAGTCTCCTTTTTGGAATTTTTAGGTGACAGATTTGTTTCCAAAAGCTCTTAACAAAGATGCCAAATAATCAAGCTTCCTGTGTGGAAGACAGCTCACTGCTCATTTGAGATTGTGAGAACAGGAATAAGACTGATGGGGCAGGAATAGGAATATCGGGTCACTAAACGTATGGTTAATGGGCCTTCAGTTTCTGGGAAGGCAGCATAGAATAGTGGAAAAAACAGGGGCAGTGGTATCAGATTGACCTGGGTTCTAATTACAACTCAATCACTCCGTAACTGCAAGTGCAGAGGCACGTTGCTAACCATGTTCCCTTACCCATATAATGGCGATAATGATACCTACTCTCATGAACTGATTGTCAATATTTAACCAGATCACATATGAAAATACTAAGATGAGACTTGTACACTGTAGGTGCCAAATAGATATCCGTTTTCCTCCCCTCTTTCAATCCTTTTCCTGCTCAGCCACCCTGAAAATGACTGCGAGCTTCCCAATCTTCCCTGGACAGCAGGACCTCAGAGTTACTGATCTAATCTGCCTGATTTCTACCTTGCACAGCAGGTTGCAAACATTTGAGTGTGGAACTAGGACATGCCCAGATCCTCCATCCTGATGGTTCCACTAGGGGACCTCATCTCTTCCCCAAGTGATGCTGGCCATCGGAAGGCAAGGAGAGCAGAGGCACCTGCAGGTAAATCTATTTTAATTATACTTAATGAAGTAGTAAGAGTGGAGATGGAGCATTTTGCTTTCTTCCTCTGCCCCCACATGCCATTCTTTGGAAGCCCTTTTGCTCTTTTCATCCCATGAGTGATGCAGGAGAGCACGCACCCCTCCTTCTACACTTTGTTGTGTAGAATGTCTATTTCAGAGGTGGACAGGCCACCTAGCATATTGAGGAAGCAACTGAAAGAGGAGTAGGAAGACTTGATTTGAAAGTTTTAATGATGCCAAAGTTTTTATCAGAATTTTGAGTGTCAGGTTCTGTGTTAGATGCAGTCAAAACAGAAGTACTCCAGGATTCCTGAGGGAGCTTAGATTCATGAAGGAGACTGGTAAGAGTGGTGGAAAGGTGTGGCATGATGGTGAAGGGACCCCTGTTGGGACAGAGACTGGAGGTGTCAGGGAACAGAGCAGGTCTTCAGGATGAATAGTCAGGTGGGAAGGAAAAGTATGGCGCAGGTGAAACTTAACATCTGTGCATTTGCGGGGGCATTATTTACTCACTGGGTCACAGTCACCTCAAGTGACAGATCGGGGGCTGCCTTTATCTCTGTGGTCTTTCTTGGATTGAGTACCTCATGATTCCAATCTCAGTTCTGGGCAGTAGCTTGCCCTTTTCTCTAATGGGAGCTTCACCCTGGATAGAACTACCATGCCACCCATTTGGGCACCCAGGCTTTCAGAGAGAGGATAGGATCTCAGTGACTTGGAGGCACTGTTGGGGGCACTGATGCTCCCCATCATGTGCATCAGATGTCTGGTTCTCATATACCCAAGTCTCAACTTCTTGTATAGGGAGGTTTACTCCCAAGGGCAGTCTACAAACTATTAGTTCAGCCTCAGGATGGCAGCTGTGGGGAAAGAGCTGTAAGGAGCACTTGGGAAGCTGGGAGTTAGCAGAACAGAATATCCTGAGTGGGGCTGACCCAGTGGGACCTTCTCCCAGAAACCCTACTCTAGGCCTTTCAGATAAAGCAACTAATTGCATTTTGGCAGCAGATTTTCCTTTAGAAACAAAAGCCCATGTTTTACATCTCGTTACAGACACACCGGCTGCTGATAAACCTGTCAGAACAATTGTGCCCCAATGCGGGTAGGCTGTCAGCCTCCTGTCTGCCGGGAGTTTCGACTTTCGGGATTGCTCCCTTGCCTGACAGCAGGGATTGGAGGAGAGGAGGACTTTGTCTCCTGCTCTCATCTTCCCTCCAAACTCCAGGATCTTGCAAGCTGCCACAGAGTGACACAATTGTGGAACCAGGGCTCCAGGGCCTGAGGAAGTAAGCAAGGGGCCCAACAGCCAGCCTGCCTGGTGGGGAGGAGCTTGGCCTTGTAGCCAGAAAGACCCAAATATGGCAGCCTAGATCCACTTACTAAGTGTGATCTCGGGTATGTTACTTACCTCACTGAACCTTGATTCCTTCCTACTTCAAGCAAGATTTCGATGACATTCTCCTCACTGGGGGTTCTGGAGGATGAAATGAAATAAACTTATCGAGTGTCTGAAAGAGTCCTGATAAACCACAAACATTACCTCCTCCTCATCATTATCACCATGTCTTCAGGAGACCAGGATGAGTTAAATTATGGGCTGCAGGAATAATAAAGGAAGGACAGGACAGGGAAGGAGGCACTAGGACTCTCACCTGTAGCACCTCTCAGCTCAGTGGACCCTTCTGCAAGCCTGGTTCCTGGAAGTACTTCCCGGAAGTTTCCTGAGAAGTATTTAATCTGCAGCTGCAGCTAGCAGCACTGTTGTCTCTGAGGTGGTAACAAGAATCAAGGTAAGCAGTGGATTTTCTCCCAAATCCTTGGATGCCAGCTGGAATCCAACGTCTCCATCCAGAGAAGGAAGCCCCTCCAGAACCCATGGTTATCCGCGTAATTTGCAATCAACTGACTTTTTCTTGATCACACTTCTTTTGGGAGCTGGGGCCCCTCCTGTGGAATGTTTTCTTTTTCAGGTTCTTCACTATTTCCTTCTTCAACTGCTTCCTTCTCACTGAATTTCTCATCCTTCCTCTCATAGGTACGTCACATGATATATAGAAATTTGGGTATGGCAGGTTGATGACTCTGAAATTTCAAGTTAAAAACAAAGAGATGTTTGGGCCCCTGTGGGAGCCTTGAAATAAGTGATCTAAGCTTGCTGTCCACCCTCACACACAGCTAGAGTCCTAACAGACTTGTTCTACTAGCATTTTAGTGGCTTCTGAGGTCCATTACTAAGACTAGGCAATTCTCTCTCCTAGGGAGGAAACAGTTGTTGTGGGACAGAGGGAACTTAAAGTTCTTATAAATAGATCAATACTCAAGCCAAATGAAGAGAAAGCAATACCTCCAGGGACCTGGAGTAATTAGAAAGAGTATATGCCTTTCTTTTTTTGCTTTTTCATTGCTCAGATTGGTTCACTTGCATCTTGTCACATGGGTTTTCCTGGACCAGCTCCCCACTACTTTTTATATTTCACCTTTTCTTGTTTGTGACAGAAACTGTTGATGCTCAAAAATATTCATGGGATTCCTTTTACTTCTCTGCCACCCTCGTGATTTTATTCAATCCTGGCCAATGAAGTGTAGAATACACATGGTCCTCCAATCTCCCCCTCCCTTTCTCCCAGTTTCCTTACTGGATGACTGAAAGCAGAGCATTCTGAGGAGAACTAGGAAATAACTGAAACACAAAGAGAAGCAGTATGGGCTCTGTAACTATTAAATGAGTGAGAAATGAGCCACTGAGATTTGGGATTGTTTGTTATACCAGCTGGCATTACTTACACTGACTTATACACTATTGTTTTCCTACACAACAGTTAGTTCAATTGCTACAAAAATACTAAGAATATAGACAACTCCTCCTTCTCTAATATAAGGTTCATAAGGAGAGAACTTTTCTATTGTCTATGCCTTATTTCCCAATACTTGTTCTAATCATTGTCACATAGTCTGTATTCTATAGGTTTAGGCCAAATAAATGAATGGGTCTATCAGCCTTGCTTTTCTTGTTAGAGAGCATGGGTTCATACTGTAGAGTGGGCATGGGCTGCGATTGCTACTTGGATTTAATATCCTTGGATTAGCCTTTATTTTTCCTTCACACTAGTGTCAAACCTGCCCACATCCTTTTGTGCTAAAGGTAAGTGTGACAACCTTTGTGAAGTGTGCTTAGCAGGTCTCCTTCCTCCTCATCCCCACCTGCACTGTAGACCCAAGGAGATCAAAGCTGAGGAAGACTATAACTCTAGCATGGACAGTTGTCATTGATGGGGCTCTTGACTGACCATGAGCTGCTTGCTCAGGTGCTACTTGAAGATTTTGCCTTTTAGACCTTTAGAACAGAGCAAAGAAAGTCAGGAAAGGAGGATGGCCACACCATGGTTTGCTAATTCCCAACTTGTGGCCCCCATTTCTCTACCTTATGAGCCTAAACAAACAAGAATTGGGATCTGATATGAGCCCATTTGATGTAAATCTTGATAAAATTGGTAAATATATCTCCAGGTAGAAGTTGCTTCCTTGAACTGAGTTACCCGTATCTTTTTTGGAGAAGACCAGTAATTCTTCACCTAGGATGTTTATTTTCTTCTGTTTATTGCTTTGCTTATATTTAAAAATTTTTGTTTAAGTGGCATTGGTTTACAACATCGTGTATGATTTAGGGGAATAGGCTCACACCTCAGATGTCCGTTCCCGTATCACACCCACCATCAAAGCACCGTAGTTCCTTACCCTTAGCCATTGGGCCCCTCCCTGCTTTGTTCCTACCTTCACCCTCCCTCCTCTTCTAGTAGCCTCAGTTCTACAGTCAGATTTCTAGGGTTTGTTTTGGTTTACTTTTGTCAGTTCCTTTGATTTATTTCTCTATATTCCACATATGAGTGAAATCATGGGGTGTTTATTTAAACCACTAGGAAAGTTTTGTAAAAATGTAGTTTCCCACGTCTCATCAGGTCTACTGAATTAGTATTTCTGGGGATAGGGCCCTGGAATCTGTGTGTTAGAATGCTCTGTGAATCTGATCACAATTCTTGCTGTTACAGCTGCTTTCACAGAACACTTGCTAGTGCCAGGAATCTGTGAACTCTTTTAATACTTAGAGTCACCACATGATCCCTATGCCATTGTTACTCTGATTTTACTAATGAATAAACTGACCAGAGCAGATATCTTAGCTAAGAGTTGATGTTGTCTGACCCAGCGGGCTTCACTCCTAACTTTTTCCTCTCGTGTTGTGAAAAATCATGGGGATTGAAACAGAAACCCCCAACTCCATTTCTGGTTAGGTTCTTTCCCCCATTTCTTGAGACTCATTTTTCTCCTTGAGTAAAATGTATGTGAATAGTACCCATAGATTGTAGGGCACTATCCAAATAGCATGTCTGTCTGTTGTCATCCATCCATGCTGTTTGATCTGAATGAATAGGGCCATGTTCTGTCAAGCAGATCCCTTTCCATGGAGGATTGTGACTATGGTGGGCACAGAGCATTTGCCCCCCACCGTCCACCCGCATACTCCCTCCATCCCTGGTGCAGGAACTTATAATTCTACAGAGCCCAGAGTTCCACTTGAGGTTCATACCACATGGAATCTGAATAAGAGTGACCCATGGAGATAATGAGTTGGTGGCAGGAAGAGAAGCTATTGAGAGCAGAGGCTCTTTGGAGGGGAAGCTGCCAAATAGAATCCTTTTATGCACAGAAAAACAACTCACCTTGCCTGCCTCGCATACTAGATTCCCTTACCTACAGTGACAGAACAGGAGTTGGGTGCTCCAATGATCCACTGGGACTCTTTTCATTGTTTTGGAACACTGTTATTTCCTCAGCCTGGAATATTTCTTCCTTTCCCATTTCTCTCCCAAACCCCCTTCACCTGGCTAACTCCAGTAATCATTCAGTCTCAACTTCAATGCAACTTGCTTCCAGAAGCCTTCTCTGGCCCTAGTACTTCTCCTCTAAGAGCAGTTATTACACAGTTGTTTCAAATTCTTTTTTTTTTAAGATTTATTTATTTATACATACAAGCTGGGGTACAGGCCAGAGGCGTGGGGCGGTGAGAGGGTTCACCAGAGACAGAGTGGGGAGCAGAACAGGCAGATCAGAAATACACTGCTGAGGGGAGCAGTGGGCGAGGCAGGAGAGGTCTGCCACACCATGTGGGATCATCCCCGGCTGGGTGTCGAACTTGCATTGTGCGCTGCCGACAGCTCCACAGCGCAGCGCTCAACCTCTGCGCCACCAGGGAGGCCCTGTTATGAATTCGTAAAGATGTCTCTTCTCTACTAGCCTGTCCTGCCCACCCTCTTGTTCATGTCAGGCACAGTGCTTTGAATAGACACACAAGAATTTGTTAAACAGTTGAAAGCGTCCTCATTTTCATGTTTAGTTCAGAACATATTCTTGTTTTCATACTCTTAGCCACTGGAGGTTGGATGGATATCTCCAATTTGATAAACCAAAGGTCCTTCAAATTCAGCATGTTCTAAACCAAGCTCTTCACTTTGCTTGCTCCCTACTCTGCATTACCATGCACACAGGTAGCACAGCAAAAATGCATTCAGCTTGTAGGCAAACCCAATCATTTCTATCTTCTTCACACCTCTTGCTTCCACCTTGCATCCCCATCTCTACTTCCACTGTGGTCTAGCAGGCCCTCATCCATCTGTCCAGAATGATCAGAATGCCCTCTCTGAATCTGTCTTCTTTCAAGTGCCAAAATATCAAGCTATTTGGTAGTAAGAGTGTAAATCTGGCCAAGATGTTACTCTTAAAGAGTCGGTAATTCCTCACAATCTTGGGGAGGCCCACATAGCCTGCTTGTGTGACCTGGCCTGGAGATTGGTCTTGCCTCTTGCTGTTTACAGCCTGGCACCCTGGACATAGCCAAATATTTGCAGTTATCAAAGTATCCCAGGTTGTTCAGGCCTCAGTCCCCCAGTGCCCGTGGTGCGCATGGAGGAAAGCCTCTCACCTCTCCAGACTCTGTTCCATGCCGTGTACTCACTGATAACGCTCTTCTTTGTATTGTCCCCCACTCACCCTCCGAGACCCACACCTCTCCCCTGAAGTGCCCTCTGTCCACGAAGACTTTCTCACAGACAGTTGATACCTCTGGGTATCAACTGGCCTGTTGCTTTACTTGTTAGTTTCCTCCTAGCAGATTGAAAAGTCTGTATGATCAGGGCCAGTCTCTAACTCTTATTTCTCCCACTCTTAGTTAGTGCTTTACACACAACTTGGAACTTAGCAAATGTTCGATAAATGTTGGCACAGTTATTGAATTCCAAATGTCTGTCAATGAATATAAAAATCAACCTAAGTTAGCCAAATGCAAATGATGACTGTTTGGGATCCAGAGGAAAGAGGGAAGAAAAGGTCTTTCCTGTGGTCACCCTCTGATGGCCTGAGAGGCTCCCTCAGCTCTCCTCCTTGGGGAGGGAGAGTAATGGCCTGATGGGCTCAGTTGCTGTCTCTGAAACCCATCACTTTTTTCCCAGGCCACACTTTCTAAGACTGCTCGAACCAGTGGGCGGATATAGTAGGGAACAAGGCAGGCGTGTTCTTGGAAGAGGCAAAATTCTTTAGATGTGTGGCTTGGGCTCAAGGACTCCCTGTTCACCTCGTCAAAACTTTCTTTTTTAAAATTTATATCTTTTCTTCTTTGAATGCTGAATAGTATTCCATTGTGTATATGTACCACATCTTCTTGATCCAGTCATCTATTTTTGGACATCTGGGTTGCTTCCATACCTTTGCTATTGTGAGCAGAGACATGGATGGAATTAGAGGGGATCATACTCAGCGAAATAAGCCAGAAAGAAAGAGAAAAATATCGAATGGTTTCACTTATAACAGGACTATAGGGAAACCAAATAGGAGTGAGACACTTGGGGAGGTGGGGGAAGGGGGAGGATAAGGGCACAAAATGGAGTAGAAAAGAACACAAGGGACCACGGAGATGGATCACGGGTGAATTGGTGGTGGGCTACCCAAGGGGAATACAAAATGTAAAAGATATAAATAACAATAAAAATATACATTAAAAATAAATAAATAAAAATAAAATTAAAAAAGAATAAAATAAAATAAAATAAAATTTATATCTTTTACATTACTGTGTATCCCCATGGGTTTCCTCTCACCAATTCACCCGTGAACCACAGTCCCTTGTGCTCTTTTCTCCCCCGTTTTGAATCCTAAATGTTTATCATCTATAGTTGCCTCCTAGTTTTTGTTTTGGTTTTGTTGTTGTTGTTATTTTCTCCTCCTGATCTCTTATTTGTTTCCCCTATATTCCTCTTTAAATGTAACTATTTGATATTTTTCTTTTTCCTTCTGGCTTATTTCACTGAGCATGATCCCTTCCAGCTCCACCCATCTTGCTGCAAATTGCATGAGTTTATCTTTTCTGATTGCTGAATAGTATCCCATTGTGTATATGTACCACTTCTTCTTGATCCAGTCTTCTATTTTTGGGCATCTGGGTTGTTTCCATATCTTAGCTATTGTAAACAGTGCTGCAATAAATTAGGGGTGCATGTATTCTTTTGGATTAATGTTTTTGTGTCCTTTGGACCATTTCCCAGAAGTGGTATTGCTGGGTTGTATGGGAGCTCCATTTTTAGCAGTTTGAGGAACCTCCATACAGCTTTCCATAGTGGTTGGACCAGTTTGCATTCCCACCAGCAGTGTAGGAGAGTTCCTTTATTCCCACATCCTAGCCAACATTTGTTGTTGCCTGTTTTTTTTTTAAATATATATTTTTATTGTTATTTATGTCTTTTACATTTTGTATTCCCCTTGGGTAGCCCACCACCAATTCACCCGTGATCCATCTCCATGGTCCCTTGTGTTCTTTTCTATTCCATTTTGTGCCCTTTTCCTTCCCTCCCTCCGTTGTTGCCTGTTTTTTTAATGTATTCCATTCTCACTAGTGTAAGGTGGTATCTCATTGTGGTTTTGATTTGCATTTCCCTGATTGTAAGTGATGTTGAACATTTTTCATATACTTGCTGGTGCAGTCTATGACTGCTCTTCCCTTTTCTCCTTCATAGGAGACCTGTGTCAAGTTCTGACAAGTCTCACAGACTCCTTCCTTTCCTCCTCCATTTTACTTCATATCCATTCTCCAACTTTTTGGATGTCTCATCTCATCTTTGTGGTTGTTCTTGAGGACCCAAATAAATATCATCATTGATATCAAAAGTGGGCTTCATCCAACTGCTAAGAATATTGATCACAATGACACATTCAGGGATTGGGGGATGGTCATGGGTGAGGACTGGACCTCTTGGGACCATTGGAAGCCTGTCTTTAGCCACAGTTCCACTAGAATCCCTTGATTCCCACTTCAGTAGCTGAACATCACTGTCAGCCTAGGCTCTGTGTCCATCAGTCACTGATATGTTTGGATAGTTCCCTTCCCCCACAATACAGTCACATGATCAAATGTTTATAGGTACCTTTGGGGAAGGACAGGGGTCCCTGTATATAATGGAATAGCACTGCAGGGTGCTAGTTCCTGGCAGCCAAACCGAGTCTTCTTTCAGAGGGTTCTGGATCTGAAAACTAGCTCAGGTGAGGGAATTGAGCAAGGAAGAGCGACTGGGCTGGTGCTCTACTTTCATTCTCCTGCTCTTCCATTCTTTCCTTTTTGTTGTTGTTATGAATATTAAGCAGTGTGCTGCTGGCTGGCCATCTTCAGCCACTGACACACAGTAATCTATTAAACACCTCCATGACTGAGAGTCAAGAACCCTTGACTGGTCCTCTGACATTTGCAGAGGTATAATAATTATGGTCTCCTGGCTTTCAGTCACTTAACACTACTGTCTGGGTCCCAGCATCAATATGAAAATTTATCAGCCCATTTCTGTGAGGACCCTCGTATCACTGACCTTGCCCTGCAGAGGTGAGCCACCACTGAGCATCTTGGTGGTGCTAAGTGCCCCTCTCAGTGCATCCCTAGTGGCCTTAGATATCCTCAGGGTCTTCTCATGGGACATAAATCACTAGAGAGTGTTCTGCTCTCATATAGTAATCCATCCCAGCATGCCTACTTCCCTCAGCTTCTGTGTTCCTTCTTCCAGCACCTGCAAGGATCACTTAGGCTTTCTCACTTCTCTGAGAGCAGGCTAGCTCTCTTTTTTCCCAGCTTCTAGTAACTTCCCTAGCAATGAGATTGCCCCATCCCTGGGTCCATGCCAAGGTTTTAAGTCTCATGACCTGAGAAAGTGCCCAGGCCAGTGTGTTCTTTCTTCATGTCTTACTTATCAGTCAATTTTACAAGTAGAAGAAACCTCCTCTTTGGCCTCACTGAAACTCCTTAGGTCTTTGTTGCATGCAGTCTATGACCTCTGTCCATTTCTTCTTTCTGTCCTTCATGGGGTCAGACCTCCCAATTTTCCCTCATGTGGGCATTTGCCATAAAGAGCCTAATGCTGTATTGGCATCTGGATTTACTGGGGGACTCAGGCAAAATAGGACTAAGATATACATTACCCTATTGAATGTGCTTGATAATGTTCTTAAGGGACCTATTTTTAATTCTATCCTAAGAGAAGAAAGTAATGAGACATCCGGAGATTTGTTGAAAGTTACACACACAGGCAGTAGATATCAGAATTCAGTTCTTGACATCAGAGTGGGTAATTTTTGCTATAGAAGGGGTTGGCACAAAAGGATTCCTGGAGAGGGACATTTAGAAAATTTGGGGGTAGCAGAGTTTTATCCTTGTGACCAGGAAGAAACAATAAACTGAGACAGGACTGAGCAAGTGTTATGGCTCTGGGTATGTGTGCTTGGGTGCCGTCCTGCACGAGAACTTCACCTGCACAGGTGAGGTGTGTTGCAGGCACAACTGACATGTGGCCCCCAAGGGACTAGACCACATGCAAAGCAGGGACACCAATAAAAGAAATCTTAGTTATCACCTTGGATAAAGTTCTCCAACATTTTGTGATTTATGAAATCTGGGAAAGAAGGTTTTTTAATACACATGCAATTTTTTCTATTATGGTTTATTCTTATTTTTGTGATCAATTTTATACCAAGGGCCACCCAGAGGTTCTCAGCCCTTGGAGCCAGCATGGGCCTCACTTCGTTCTGATGTGCCGGTGAGAGAAGCAGGGGCTTGGTGTTTTCCCTTGGGTGCAGAGGCCTCTTCCATGAAACCATTCAGCCCAAGCAAGGAGGGACATGGACCTAGGGAGGGACACAGGAGGTACCCCTGTCCTTGAATAGGGTGATTATTCTTCTTTCCCTGCCTCCTCCCTGACTCCCATGCTTCCTCCTCTTCGCTCCTACTGGCTGGGGACTGCCTCCCTGGAGAAATCCAGGTGGAAGCTGAGATCACTGAGCAGTGAAAGCGAAAATAATGAGTCCCCTTGTCTGTGACTGTTCCTGTCACATCTGAGAGAGACACAGCAATCTCCAGAAGAGGGAAGACATGCCGAGCAGCAAGGGAGTGTATCCTGCCTCTGCTGACTACTGCTCTGAGCAGTAGTGAGGCCTCCCGCTGCTGGGCCCCAGTGCCTTGGCTGTGTGTGCAGGGAGCTGGGGGAGGCTGGCAGCTCATGGAGCACGTGAGGGGTGGGCGCAAGGGTGCGTGAGGGGGAGAGGTGTCTTCACTCCATATGCAAGTCACTTAATGAGAAAGTATGCATCTGCTGTGCAGCCCCCACCCTGGGGAACTCTGCCAGCTCTCCTTGTGGGTGGCTGTAGTAAGCCTGGCCTGAACACAAATGAATTCTCGAGGCATCCCTGGGCCCATCAGAAGCCCTGGGAATAATTCCAGCAGGAGGGCTGCCTCTGCTGAAGGGGGTCTCATGGGTTTGTGCTTGTTCTCTGAACCTGGGCCCGGGCCCTGGACTCGAGCCCCGCCCAGGGCTTCCCTCCACTGCTTGCCCGCTGTTTTTCTAGCTGCCTCTCGTTCCCTTTGTTCTACCAATAGCAAGGGTTTGGGGATCTGGAGCCCCTGTACATACCCTGTCCAGATTCTGTGACTGTACCCTCAACCTTCCATGTTTTCTATACTTCCCTTCAAAACCCAGCTTTGAGAATCATTTTCCTGTCTCTGTCCGCTCCTCCATCCATGCCCATAGATACTCGACTCTTGCCTCCTTTGACTGGACTGTTTGGCAAAATCGGCATTCATGGCCTCAGATGTTTGCAGTCTTTGCCTTGGCCAGTGCCTCCTCTGCCCTCCATTCAAAGTGACCTTTGTGATACATGCAATTTGCAGCGACATGATGGAATTAGAGGGGATCATACTCAGCGAAACAAGCCAGAAAGAAAGAAAAATATCGAATGGTTTCACTTATAACAGGACTATAGGGAAACCAAATAGGAGAGAGACACTTGGGGAGGTGGGGGAAAGGGGAGGATAAGGGCACAAAATGGAGTAGAAAAGAACACAAGGGACCACAGAGATGGATCACGGGTGAATTGGTGGTGGGTTACCCAAGGGGAATACAAAATGTAAAAGATATAAATAACAATAAAAATATATATTAAAAAATAAAGTGACAGGTTGCAAACCTCTTTCCTACCTAAGCCTCTTCCCTGGGATTTGTGGCCCCCAAAAGTCTGGTCTAGATCTTTTGCTGTGATTATCCTGGCCCCTTCCCTGCATGTGTGCTATTCCTAAGGTCCAGAGTCTGCCCTCCTTTTGCTTCTTTTCTCTTTTTTTTCCATGAGGCATTTTAGTTGATACCCAGAACATCTCTTCAAGGAACTTTTTTCAAAATTGCAAAATAGAGCCGAGTACAAAGAATAGTACAATTCAGATGTATGTCTCCACCACCCAAAGGCAACAACTGTTAGCATGTTGTCTCTTGTCTCTAGTAATTTTTTTCTTTTGGAAAAATGAAGAATGACAGAGAAGGTAAATTTCCCTTTAGACAAGGTCCTCATTCCTGTTCCTCACAGTTGTTCCCAGAGGCAAGCATAGTAGGTCACGGTCACGGCTCTTAGCACATAGGGACCCGTGAATGACACGTGAGCAGCTTTCTGCATCTAGGGCTTGTCCCTGCCCATTTGATATATTTAGAGAAATCTGGGTTTATTATTTATTTATTTATTTTTAAAGATTTCTATATTTATGCAGGCAAGAGCTGGGGGTGTAGGCCAGAGGTGTGAGGGGGTGAGAGGTTTCACCAAAGACAGAGTGGGGAGCAGAACAGGCAGATCAACTGAAATACACAGTTGAGGGGAGCAGCGGGCGAGACAGGAGAGGTCTGCTGCACCATATGTGGGTCAGCTCCCTGGCCAGGATCGAACTCATGCTGCAGTGGCTCTGGATAGCTTCATAGTGCTGAGACTTAACCCATTGAGCCACCAGGGAGACCCCTGGGCTTATTTATTTTAACTGGTATATGGTATTCTATTATTCAATCTAATAAATATATTGAATTATTTTTGTGATACTTCCCCTAACTACACACATTTTGCATTCTTTCCAGTATTTTGCTAATAAAAACTCTGAGTCATTCACTCATGACCTGGTTCCATCACTAAGGTGTATACTAAAAGACAGACTTGCTTGGTCATAAAGTAGGCATATTTTTAATTTTACATATCATACCTTTTTTTCTCCAAAGTAGATGTGCCAATTTATATTCCCACTCACAGTTTATAAGAGTATCATTTTACCCAAATCCTTGTCAACACTTGATATTGTCATACATTACAGTTTTTGACAATGTGTGGGCGAAAAATTAGATCTCATTGTTATTTTAATTTGTATTTCTCTATTATTAATAATAGTTAACAACTACATAATACTTATAACCGTGCCAGACACCATTAGGAGCAGTTTACATATATTAAAGTATTTAATCTTCACCACAACTTTTGCAGAGAGCTTCTATTATTGTTCTCATTTTACAGATAATAAAATGAGCTTGAATACCTTACCTGAGCTTTCCCAGCTGGTAAGGAGGGGCCCACACATTCACACTTGGCACCACGTCTGCCCATGTCTCTGGCACTTTGTCCCAGGTCCCAAATTCTGGCAAGCTGAGTGCCCCTGCTTGTGCCATCGCCTGCACTTTGTAGCTGCATTTTCTATCAGATTCCCTGTTCATGGTTCTGCTATTTTTTTTTTGAGTAATTAGCCTTTTTTCCTTTTTGAGAAATGATTTATATAGCTTGATATAGCAGCTTGATAAAGCTTTTTGATAAATGATTGTATGTTTATATAGCTCGATACCGTTCCATGTTATAGATGATGCCATAACATTTTCCAGGATGGCACTTCTTTTAACCCTACGTATGATTTGTTGTGATTTTGCCTTTGCCATATCCTCAAATATTTTTTCCCATCTTGAACCAGTTCTGTCCTGTTTTCACCATGTAATGTTCTGGTGACTTTCCCAACTGATGCCTTCATGTCAGCCTCTCCTGCTAATTTAAGACCTGACTCACTGACTAACCGCTTCAACGATCTCTCACTTGTGCATCTGTTTGCTTACACTTTGGACATCCTGCGTGACTCCATCTTGGGATATATGTCCTCTCTGCAGTCTCCTCTGTTTTCACACGCAGCACTATACTTTAAAGTTACGTAGGTGGTCATTTTGGGTAAAGTTTTGCTTTCCTATCTCCTTTATTCCCTAGATCGAATCAGGAAGCAAATTAAATAAGGTGTGACAACACAGAGTGGCTGCCCTTGCAGCTACTGCTCCACGTAAGCACCCCATCACTCCGATGTGCACCCCTCTTGTCTATTCCACACTGCTGTCTCAGGATGACAAGCCTCTGGTGACTCCCCACGTTCTGCTGGTGTATGACCTGGTTCCATCACGGACTTGCCTCTTTCTGACAAATACCGTCAGAAGGTATTTGTCAAAGCCGCCTCTCCTTATTACCGGGATCTGGCCATTTTCTCCACTGTTCCCGTAGCTCCAGCTGCCTTCTCCCATGTACTTTCTCCCTTTCCAGGTGCTGTCCGTCCATGTCCAGTCACTTACCACTTCCTTGCTGAGGTCTTCTCAGTGACTCAGCCCTGCTCATTTTCTCTATCTCAGGTCTTCCAGCGCATTCTACTGGAACACTCATTTAGCTCTGAGTCACCTGTTGCCTAAGATGGTTATCCGATGACTTCATTAAGCTCTATTGTTGGATCCTCTAAGGAGAGAGCCATGTCTTCAATTTCTTTTGCATGATCCACAGTACCTAGCACAGTGTGACCCCCATGAGGTGTTAGTACTTTTTGTGTGTGAAATGGCTAGCACACAGGAACCTTACTCACCACGATATTGACACATCTCACAAATAAATGCACTCTCTAGTTCAACTCTAATTTGGTAGGAGCAGAGTTTATAGGGCTCTGTGTGGGTGGACCCATTTAACTCCTCCTTCCAAAAGTATATAAGCTTTCTCATCCTGTTTTCATGCTGTCAAGCACGGGAAACAAAAGGCTGCTGTAGTCTGTTGCCTGGATATCTGCTGTGACCACTTTGACCTTCACCACTGCTGACCTTTGCCAAAAGCTAGGGTCACACACAGCACCAGAGATGGCAATAGAGGAGCCATTTTGTGTGCTATAATTGTAAAGGAAATTAGCACCTATTTAACTACACATCTATATTGTCAAAAGCACAGCAGACCTTCGCTTAATACTTGCCTAGCGAGTGCCTCTTTCTTGATTCTGAAAGTGGAGCTCATAGATGGTTTCCAGGGAGGAAGTTTTCTGAGCCAGATGGGACCTTTCCCAGCCTGCCTTGTATCTCTGCAGGAGGCCAGGGACACTATGGAAACATGGGGCTCATCCCCCGTCTCCTGAAAGTGACAGGAAACTCTCATCCCTCAGCTCTTCACTGAGGCTGCAGGCTGCTCCCCGGTATCCCGGTCTCATCACTCTGCTTCATTCTTGGAATCTTTTTCTCTGTCTGCCTGGCATTCTTAAATTCAGCCTCCTGCCTGCCTCAGACAGTCAAATCTTTGTATCTATTTTCAGCACCTTTAAACCTATAGCTGGTGGCTTCCTCGTGGGCAGTTCTGGTGTAATATTCCCGACTTTGATGGTTCAGGATGTGAGTTCAGAGCAAGAAGACCACTTACTGGCTCATTTTTCCTTTCTCCTGACACATGATCATACACAGGTACCCTCCAAATCTAGACCCTGTCCAAACCACAAACAAGATGCAGACAGAACCTCTCATCATGGCGTCTCTCTCTGCTCCTTTTCTGACCTGTTAAACTCCCCCACTTACCTGCCTGTGAGCCCAGTGATTGGACAGTTCAGGCATGGGTTTGGATCTGTCTAAGGTTTGTTATGCTCCATTCCAGCTTTCAGATAAACGGTGAAGCCCTTCTGGGACCTGAGGTGCCCCTTAGCAGCTGAGCCAGCACTTCTGGAGGGAAGGTGGGAAGGCCTAGTGACATGTTGGTGGCAGCTCATAGAAAAGCCATTGATCTGGCAGGTTTCTGCAGGAGAGGCAGAACTGTGAGGTTGACCCCTTGCCTGAGCCTCAGAAGAAAAAGGTTTGGGAGGGAGGCAACCCCCTACCTGTCCCTCTGCTCTACTTTCACTGTCCTTTTTCATAAGAGCAACTGCTATCAGCATCTTTTATTGTAAAAAAAAAAAAAAAAAAAACAAAAAAAAACCAACCTCTTAAGCATCTTATTGTATATGTTTTGACATAGTTTTGCATCCCAGTCATCCTGAGAGATGGTAAGTTTATTCATATACAATGTAATGTAGAAATGGTGTAATCAAATAATCAAGCTGTGAATCAGCAGAGAGGCATAGACAGGGACTGTAGTTGGGGTGGGGCCAGGGAGGAGGCCAGAGTCAATCTTGCAGCAGGGATCCAGGGGAGATAGGATGGGTTGGTGATCACAGGAGTGCCAGGGCTTAGGGAAGTCATTTCCTCTGCATTAACATCTCACCCACAGCCAGGCATGGCTGCTGTGACTTGATTAGAGAACTTGAATAAAACCCATTTCACCTGATAAATCTCATCTGCCTGGAACTGTAATGTTTGTCTCTCCTGTCTCCCCAACCCAGTGCTTTCCATAGAGCAGATGCTGAATAAATGTTTAATGTTTAATAAATGAACAAATGAATAAAAACATGGAGAACTTTTGTTGCTTGCCTATCAAAGACAGGCTACCTAGCTGGCTCAATTGGGATGTGGTCAAATCCCTGAAGGGTTTTTCCAAGGTAGCATTAAATTTTTGGAGGAAGAATAAGCTAGAAGTGGTGACTGAAACTCAAACAGTATAATCTCAAGTTAAGTTTTCTTCTCATCCTCTATCTCTCTGAGAAATAAACTTGAAAGGAGTTTGTACAGAATTGGTTAGCTAATCCTCTGCCCTCTGTCTGTAGGAGACCCTATTTCCTGGTTTTTGTGGTGAGGACCAGCCAGCTAACTGAGTTATTGACCAATGGATATGAGTAGAAGTAATTCATGCTATTTTCAGTCCAACTTCGTGGGGAAAAGATTATATACTCAGTTTTTCGTGTTTCTTCCCCATACCACTTGGTGTGGATGAGTGTGGTGGCTTTGGCGGTCATGAATTGGGACCACAGAGCCACAAGCCAAATGGAGATTGGTCCCAACTCACCACTTGAAAAAGTCTGACCAGGATCATGCATTCATTACTTTATGTAAGAGAGAATTAAATTCTACCGGGATTTGGGGGTTTGTTCTAGCATAGCAGAAAATATCCAGGGTGATAATTGTGTTGTTACAAGGAAGACTCTGCCCTATAAATATATACTTCAGTATAGTATAAATGAGTATAAATAAAACCAAATTATTCCTTGAAAGCTACAGGCCTAAATCGCTTATATTGATTTTAAAAAATTGGGTTTGTTTATTTATTTTTCCCTCCTACTGACATCTAAGGAAAGTGTAAGAGTAGGAGGAGGTGTACAGGAAGAATGAGACATATGCTTTTTCTTATGGACTCTCACGTGATTATGATGCTTCTGACACTAGTTTGCTGATTTGACTTGGACTTGCACATTCCTGAGTTCCTCAGTTTCTCTTGAAAACTGGCTTCGGAGGTCCACTTAGCCTATTCCATTGTACACTGTTTACTTCTAGTTGCCAATCTTATTATTTTCAATCATATCCTAGTAACCTGACATGATTGGTAAAGTTGGTTGAATTGATTTTGGTGCTCTTCACTCTGAACTCTATCTTGATTCAAATTAGGCCTGTCATAGTGACTAACCTGGAGAGGTCAGTTCTCCTTTCTCAGTGAAACTTGGATTTATATTGGTTCCCCCAGCAACAATGTGAAACAACTGAGCAGATGTTAAGCAGTAGCATGAGTAATAGCAAAAGGATTCTTTGTGCCCCCTGCACTGTTGTGATGGAGAAAGATGACAGTGTTTTAGAACAAGTAATGTCAACAAATATCTTTTCTCAATCAGTAGGTTGCCATTTTCTTTTCCTAGTAGTTTCATTGTAAAGAAATATTTTACTTAGAGGTAGTCCCATTCTTCATTTTTAATTTTTTAAAAAAAATATTTATTTTATTTACTTATACATATAAGAACTGGGGTGTAGGCCAGAGGTGCAGGGCATGAGAGGATTCACCAGAGACAAAGTAGGGAGCAGAACAGGTGGATCTACTGAAATACACTGCTGAGGGGAGCAGCAGGAGAGACAGGAGAGGTGTGCTGAGCCATGTGGGAAGCTCCCTGGCCAGGGATTGAACTCATGCTGCAGTGGGTGTGGATAGCTTTATAGCACTGAGACTTTTACCCCTGCACCACAAGGGAAGCCCTACTATTGCTTTTATTTGCCTTGTCATTGGCATTGAGTACCCAAAGACATCTCTAAGGCTTTTCTTCTACGTATTTTGTGATTTCAGGTCTCATACGCAAGGCTTCAAAGCATTATGAATTAATCTTTGTACAGATAATGGACTAGTTGCATTCTTTCACATGTGGCAATCCAATTTTCCCAACACCATTTGTTGAAGAGACTTTCCTTTCTCCATTGTATGTTCTTATCTCTTTTGTCATAAGTAGACTGTCCATTTGTGCATGTTTTTATTTTGTGCTCTCAATTCTATTCCATTGATCTGTACATCTGTTTTTATTCCAAACCATACTGTTTTGATTACTATTGCTCTGTAAACTTTAAAAGAAAAGTAATACCACAAAAAAATCACCTAAAAAAATCTCTTGACATTACTTCATGACATTGAAAACACAAATGCTTAATCAGTTAGAAATTCATTTGAACATAAAAAGGGAGTATAAAAATTTTCAAGATAGAAAAATATTTTTACTCTCATAAGTTATATAAAGAAAATAAGACACTTTAAACTATTTTTGATAATTTCTTTTTATAAAGAAAAATAGTTCATTTTCAATGTTTCAAATTACAGTATACTAAATAAATATTCATTTTACTGTTTTTTACTTTCCCGTACATTAATGTTATCAATAGTAAGAAAGCTAATATTTTGACTAATATTCTTAAGGTCTTGGAAACATAATTTTCCTAATATTAATGTCACTTTATATGTGTCCAGTCATTTTTATGATCCTGTATTACCATGAAAATTGAGGACCAGCTGTAGTTACATTTTTATCAGAATTTTGTTTAATTGATATTCAATGTTAATGTTAGTTGCAAATCTTTGTTAACACTCATCTGTAATGAGATTTTATGTACTTTCTCTTTATAAATACCTTCTCAGATAGTGTTGCCAAATACATTTTTAAAGGAAATAGTGCAAAGGAAAAACAACTTATTTTATATTTACTTAGTCACATTTTTGTTGTTCTTATTGAATCTCATAGAAGTCAGTATTCATCCGATATAATTCTTCAGTATTCCTTGTATTCTAGATAAACTGCTACAAAATTCTTTCAATTTTAGTTTATTTAAATATGTTATAGTTTATTCTCATTTTTGAAGGGTATTTCAGTGGCTATAGAGTTCTAGGTTGAGAGACAATTCAGCACTTTAAAGATGTTATTCCATTGTCTTCTGGCTTGAGTTGTTTCTAAATTTGAAATAAATCTCATAATATACATGGTTTTCCCCCGTTTGTAATATTCAACTCCCATACCACCACTGGGCGAGATTTCATGCAGCAATCTTTCTCTCCAATTTTTTTGTAATTTTCCTATGTTGTGTCTAGCTATTGTTTATTTTTTTTAAAGATTTATTTATTTATGCATACATGAGGTAGGGTGTAGGACAGAGGGGTGGGGTGGTGATAGGATTCACCAGAGATAGAACAGACAGATCTACTGAAGTACACTGCTGAGGGGAGCAGCAAATGAGGCAGAAGATGTCCACTGTGCCATGTGGGAAGCTCCCTGGCCAGGGATCGAATTTGTGCTGCAGTGGCTGTCTATAGCTTCATAGTGCTGAAACTTAACCTCTTGTACCACCGAGGAGACCCTCTAGCTATTATTTTCCTGTGTTTATCCTGCTTGGGTTTATTGAACTTCTTATATTTGAAGTTGGTATTTTTATTGTATTTGGTAAATATTCAGCTATTATATTTCTTCAAATATATTTTCTGCCCCATCATTGTCTTCGTTGAACACATATTATATATGTGTTAGGCTGTTGGAATTTCTCCCGTAGATCTTGAAGCTCTGTTCATTCTTCAATTATTTTTGTCTCTCAGTCTTAGATCAGGTGCTTTTTAATTGACATCATCTTAAGGTTGCTGACTCTTCTCTTGCATCCAATCTACTATTGAGCCCTTTCAATATATATTTTTAAAATGTTATATCGTGCACTATTTCCTTAAAGAATTTTCTTTGTTTCTTTCTGATTATTATTTATAATTTTTACTTTACCACTGAGTGTCCATATGTTTTCTCATTTCTCACCAGGGCGTCCCGGGTGGCCTAGGGTTTATGTCTCAGCCTTATCACAGCTGTGACCTGAGTTCGATCCCTGGCCAGGGCGTTAACCTACATATAGCACAGCAGACCTCTCCTGTCTCACCCCCTGCTCCCCAGAGCAGTGTATTTCAGTAGATCCACCTGTTCCGCTCCTCACTCTGTCTCTGGTGAATCTTCTATGTAGGCTGCACTTCTGGCCTATACCCAGTTTTTCTATGCTAAAAAATTAAAAAAAGAAAATGACTACATTTTTTTTCTTGAATTTTAAAGACTTTATAAAGTTGACTTACATATAAATTTGGTTGCTTAAAGTCAACATCTGGGTCATTTTCAGATATGTTTCTATTAAATAACTTTTCCCCATTACTATGGGGTATATTTTACCATTTCTTTGCAATGTCTAGTAACTTTTATAGTTTAGAGAACCTTTTTGATGGTGCATTGTAGAAACCGGATTCTGTAATTTTTCTTGAAAGGTGATAACTTCTATTCTATTATCAACTATTAACTGTTGGCCTTGAATTTGCATGTATTTGAGCTTATGCTTTATTACATTGATCTGTGGAAAGTCCAAGGTGTTTCCAAAAGATCTCTAAGCTAATAATAATGTTCGATCTCCAAATTCTCTCTCCCCTTGAGGAGTTTGTCAGCACTTTTAGATTTTGTTAGGAAGGTTTAGCATGCCCTATTCTAGGGTTTGATCCTTAGTCCTAAATTGTGGTGTCTCTTCTGGATTGCTAGGCAATCAACAAGTTGTTAATAAGATCTTTCCACTCAAATGGAACAAAACTTCCAGTGCTCCCAGAACTATTTTAACTATAAATCATCTTCTGGTCTCAGCCTGCAGTATTCACTCTTTGGTAAGTCTTTTCTAGTTTCACCATGGGCACATACAACTCAGACTTTGGTCATAAATTTTCAGGGAAGATTTTAAAAGTCTCATGCCCTTGTAGGTGTGCCACTTTCTCCTATCTGAGTCTTTGCTTTGCAGATGCCAGCCTCTTCAGAAATCCAAAGTCTGAACTCCACATCTTTAATTCAGTAATGCTAGTATGGACTCTTTTGGTACTAATAGAGTGAAATTATCTGCAGGCCACTGTAAGGTAAACATGGGGTTCACTTCATGTGTTTTCCTTTGCTCAAAGATGGGGTTTAGGAAAGCTTGTTCTCCAATGCCTGAAAATATTTGTGTAATACATTTCCCTTAGTTTTTGTGGTTATTTGAGGTGGTAGGGCTAGTCCGTTGTCAATTAATATTCAGAGAGGAGTCTCATACTCCTTTTGTATTAGTAGATGCCAAGCACATGGAAAATGAAAACTAACATGACTAATCCTGGTCTCTGAAATATTACCTCTATGACAGTTCCTGATATCTTGTCATTCATTTTCTATTCAGTTTTCCTCTATCAATATGATATTAACACCGAGAAGATCTTTTTGGTAATATTTATGAACATATGTGAATTTCATCCTAGTGTTTAGTGAACCCAGGAATAAACTCTGATTTTCATATTCTATATGGTCACTGCACAGTTTCATGAGAATATTAGCATTATAAAACAAAGACAAACAAAATCATATTTTCTTAGTTCTAAAGTGGATACACATAACCATTCTTAGTTTAATGGTTCTGAAATGCTAATGTACTTACAAGAGAAGTTTACATTTTTCCACCACAAAAATCTAAAACAAAACTGATGATTTGTCTTAAAACCAAAGAAATTCAAAATCAAGAGAAGATATCTATTGTCATCTAGTAATTTGCCCTCTACTCAGTTGCTATTTTATCTGGCTTCAAGTTTCCAAATACTTTTCCATATAGTATCATTACAAATTTCCTCTTCTCTTCACAGGAGAAAAAACAGTAAGAAATTGATGTATTTTGTTTTGTTTTAGCAGCAGTAGATTTAAGAAACACATTGGAGAAATATCTTGACTTCAACCTGACTGAGATGTTGAAATGGATTTGTATATAAAAATCTGAAAAAAAATCTTTTTTTTAAGGATTTATTTATTTATGCATACAAGCTGGGGTGTAGGCCAGAGATGTGGGGTGGTGAGAGGGTTCACCAGAGACAGAGTGGGGAGCAGAATAGGCAGATCAACTGAAATACACTGCTGAGGGGAGCAGCGGGCGAGGCAGGAGAGGTCTGCTGCGACATGTGGGAATCTCCCTGGCCGGGTATTGAACTCGTACTGCAGTGGCTCTGGATAGCTTCATAGTGCTGCGCTTAACCCATTGCGCCACCAGGGAGGCCCTGAAAAAAATCTTTTAAAAATTTCATTAAAATATGGGACATAATAAGGTAATGAAAATGATAATGATGGTAGTGGATTATCTGGGAATGGACAAACTGACCTGAAGATTCTTGGGGGACTTATTTTAAACTCTAATTTTGAATTCCCAAATTCATGATATGAATTTCCCCTTATCGCTAGGGATCACCTGACCAGTACAGCTTTGCTGAAATTGTGACAGTTTATTACGGAAGACTAATTATTGACATATTGTTCACCTACCATGAACATTTCTCATCACATCATCATTTCTTGTTTAAGGAAAGAAATGCTTCTCCTATCTTGACATGTCTATCATTGCATGCCTGAGCTAATTATCTCTATGGGCTTGGTTTAACTCACCAAACTAATAGATTATTAACATGCCCTTTGGAAATGATGCATGCCACACATATGCAGCTGTGTGCCGAAAATGAAACTTTTTTTGAAGTCTTCATCTGTGTGTTTTATTGGCAATTGTATATTGTATTAAAAAAACTACTTGTACACATGATACCATGTCAGCATGTGCTAAGGCTATACACACACACACATACACACACATGTATGTACATATATATATATAATATAGATACACATATAGTCAGATGTAAAGTCATATATCTGTGAAGTGTGATATGTAACATGGATAATATGCGTGCAGTGAATTTGCTCTTTTATGTAACTTATGATTAGTGGTGCTCATCACCTGATCTCTTAGTCGAGATCTAAGATGTTCTATTTCTCATCTGTTTATCTCTAATTTTTCTCTCTGTCAGGTTCAGAATTTAATAACTCTTCTCTCCTTTTGTCTGTGCTTTCTCATCTAAACCCTTAAGGCATCTTAGTAGCTAACAAGAGAGATAAGCTGCATTTTTTCTATAATTGGCAAAGTTAGGGTACTCCATTTTCATTACAACTTTAAATCTGCCAAAACTCTCCTGCTGGCATAGAAATACAGGACAAAACATTATCAGGGAGGATTGCATCTGAAACAGCAGCTTTGTTATTCCTCTCTTCCATGGAGAACCTAGACGAGCTGTTCAGGAGTTGGAGTTACCAACTGGACAATGACAGGTTTGGAACTAACATCCAACTTTGCCCATATATGTTCCCTGGTCCTCAGGTCCCCTTGAGCTCTATCTTTTTTCCTGTCTCCAAGAATTATACCCATGGCTTGGTCTAGTTGATGTATTGAATGATTGATGATGTTTTGAGGCTGGCATGAAAATGGGCTGAGTGAACTGGGGACTATCTACATGGCAAATGGCCCTTCTGAGCATATTTTAAGCTCTATTTCTCTTTAAAATTCTTCTAGACCCCCAAAAATTAAGATTCTTGATGTTTTAAAAAATGTATGTGGTAGTCATGGCATATAAAAAATTGGTTGGATAAAAAAGGAGGTCACCCTGGGGATCTATGAAGACAAGTACAACCCACCATTCTAATATTTGGCTGCTTCGAGTCCAAGTCTTATGGGTTATTTTTTTCAGTCTTGGAGACCTTCAAATCCCCATGGTCCCTAGATGCTTATATGCAGTGTGTTTTCTTAATCCCCTGGCAGACATTTTCTCACACATTTGGAGGTTAAAAGGAAGGGGAAAAATACTCTTCAAAACATAAACTCCAAACTAAAAAACATAAGCAGGAAATGTTGAACCTGGGAACCCAGTTGACATAGCAACTCGGGTTTGCCAAGTTCCTCTCTCAGAGAGCTGGACCTTTGCTTGAATTGGTTGCTTCACGGATGGGACTCAACTACTAGGCATGTGGTTGCAGCCAAGTGCATTGAAAGGGAAAACTGGATTTGGCATGGCCTCATCTCCTGGGAACATCATCTACATGAGAGAGACTGATTCCTTTGTTTGAATCCTTCTCCAACCCATATCCTCTCTCTGTGGAAGGTAGAGAAGGTCACATGCTTCTTGGCCATAGTACTTAAGAAAAGACTTAGGAAAGAGGTAAAGAATTATCTGGTCTCCATGAGAAGACTCTATAGGGCCTCGGTAATGCAGTTTTGTGATGGTGAATTTCTTCCCCACAAATATTTCTGGCATTTTTTCCCCCCAGAGATAAGAAACCATAGTAAGTGTTAGAAATTAAAAAAATCAAAACAAAAGATATCTTGCCCTTCAGGTTCTAATGGTCTCATTGAAAAATCAAGGTGCATATAAGGTAGCAAATGATAAACTCTGACATTTTCAGAGGAGCTGGAAGGAATGGGAGGCAGGTGACTGGTCAATCTAAGGAGATGCCATGGAGAAGATGGAACTAGAGTGACTGTCCCAGAGGTGCTTTCTCAACATATCATTTTAAATGCAGGATGGCGCTGACAAGGCCTGACTGGCTGTTGGAGATTCCTGTAGGGACATAATGGAAATAAGGCTAGATAGCAGTTGGGGTTCAGTTCAGGAGTGCCTTCAAAGTAAGTCTAAAGAATTAGTGAAGTAACATTGAAAGTGTTTTTCTTGTTTTTAGTAAAGAAGTAAATTGATGAAAATAAGTTTTTAGGAAATTTAACCTGCATGGTAAAGGGCTCCAAAGAGATTAGAAAGAAAAGAACCAAGAAAGAGAGATCACACACTACTTTGTTACTTTGATTTTATTTACTCTTTTTTAAAGCCTATTCTTCTCTGGATGTTTCACAGAGAAGGTAGAGCCATTTGTTAGCCAAAATTCTTTCTCTTTTTAATGAAGTAAACTGGAGTCCATTAGACATGTCTTTGGTTTGTGTGTATCAAGGTCCACCATATATCTGTCAAAAAGTACTTTCTACTCTTGCATTGACGTGACTATTCTCAGAAAATGGAAGCTTGGCATTTTATCTAGGAAGAAGTTGTATCTTAACTCCATTAAGCCATTCCTCTTCACTAGCCATGCCGAGTCTATCTCTCATGAGGAGATGGACCCCTGTGCTCTCCCTCTGTGGAAGACTCTGGGAGTGAAGACTGCAGGAACCCACTTTAATTATTTCAGATAAGCCATATGCGTTCTCTTGTCACAAGCCCGTTCTAGATTTTATGTAAGAGAAACATGTTATCATTATTGTATTTCTGCTACCACTAGTGAGAATATTGTATTTCAATTCTATGATATTTTTTATTTTCCAAGTACTTCGAAATAAATAATAAAATTCTCTAAACATCTACCAACTGTGGTAAAGACCAGTATGAATTAATGGAACATCTAAATTCTAAAATACACTTTTTTTAAAAGGAATTCCATTAACAGGAAAAATCTAATTCAAGTAGTAGTGTTGGGAGGTGCAGAGTGCCAGCCCTTCCTTTATTTTGAGAGGAGTGTTGATATAGGGCCACTCAGATAAATAATAGTTTTCATCTCTACTGATACAAGTGGCAGGAACAGCCAGGACCCTTTTCCGTGCATGAGCAGATATGAGATGCTGTCACGGAACACCATCACCAAACACCCGGTGACACTGTCCAGCTGTTCCACCCCTCCCCTCTGTCCCAGCTATCCTAGCTGACACTGTGTGTCGTGCAAACATGTCAGATATCACAGTGGAGGGAGAGCAGGTCCAGGAGGCATGAGGGTCAGAGCAGGGCAGGAGAGGCATTTTAATGTTAGTCAAGGAATCAGCGCAATACTGCACATTTATCCCAAACTTAGAGGATAGCTTTCAAATGTGTATGGCTGTGATCCAACTAATAAAGTTCCTTAGGGGAAGGGAGTTACTAAAAAAAATAATTTTTATGACTTCTGTTTCAGTTAATCATCATTAAGAACCCAGTGGAGTAGCTATTATTATTCCAGCAGTATAGGTGAAGGAATGGATACTCAATGATATCAAGTAACTTTCTGAGATTACACAGCTAGTGCACATGGAGGTAAAGATCAAATGTGTATCTGACATGCCATGGGATTTTGCCTATTCAGTGGACGTGTCTCTAAAGAACAACTTATAATTAATATATCAAATGCACTTAAATGAATGCTTCAAAGAGCTAGGTGAGGCCAAGACATATTGTATTCTTACTGGAAGTAAAATACTTTCTGTCACACAGGGAATTGTACATTCAAAATGACATTGTACCCAGGCAGGAAATAGAAATATATGAATTGGGTGAAAGCTCATGGGGAACTATAGGCTTTGGGGGGAGGGTGGCACTAGAGAGAACATCTGGCCCTATTAGAGGTGGCAAAATCAATACAAGTACCATACGGTTAACCAAAACAGTTTAGTTTATTATTAAACACCCTAACTTTTCAATTAATAAGCATATAGAATCATCACATGCATTTTTTTCCCCATTATACTTGTTAAAAAGACCAGAACCTTGTACAAGTATGAACTTGCTAGGACCAAATCAGAGAAGACTTTTTGTTTTGTTTTGTTTTCAATTTAGCTGCAGAACAGTGAAGCTAGATACTAGGTAAGGGTTATAAGACCCTGACTTAAGAGATGGTTCATCTCATGCCAGCCTACATAGTGACTTAGTCATGAATTGATACCAAGGTCAGAATGGGTGAGGTCCAGATTGCAAGGGGAATTCTCAAATCAGACATAGTAACAGAAATCATGTGTGACTGGGTAGAGGATTGACAAACTTTGAAAGTTAAGGACACCCTCTTCCCTATACAGATTGGTAGAACAAATGTGTATGATTTTCTGAATAATGGAAAAAATCTAATAGGACTCTAACATCAACACTTTTAAATATAAAGAGGTGCTTCTTTATGGAAAAAAAAAGACATCAGCCTGATACATATGTTAAGTGGCAGAGTCACTATAGTCTGGGGGTTCCTAAAACCTTAAACATGGGATTACCAGCAATTTTGCTCTTAGATGCACACCCCAAAGAATTAAAAAAATGACGTGTTTAAAAAACAACTTGTATGCGAATATTCACAGAGGCTCATTCACAATAGCCAAAAGGTAAAGACAATCCAGTTGTCCATCAACAGACAAGTTGATAAACAAATGTGGTATTACCCTATGACAATTATTATGGGATGGGACATTATTTGGTCACAAAAGACACAAAGAAGTACTGAGACATAGGACAACATCCATGAACTTTGAAAATAATATGTTGAGTGAAAGAAATCAGTCACAAAACCACCTATTACATGACTCCATTCATGTAAGTGTCCAGAAGAGAGAAATCTGTAGAGACAGAAAACAGATTAGTGTTTGCTTAAGGCTGGGAGTGATGGGAGAGCAGGAAAGTGGTAGCTTAATGGTGTGGGTTTTCTCTTTGTCATGATAAAAATGTTCTAAAATTGACTGTGGACTTGTTTGCACATACCTGTAAATACATCAGAAAATACTGAATTGTGAGATTTAAGTGAGTGCCCTGCATGATAAGTGAATTATATCTCAATTAAGATTTTTTTTTAAAGAGCATTAGTGTCTCTTGGGCAATTCATTCCATCTCAGGCAGTCCCGCATCCTTTGCTTCAGGTGTGTGTGGCATCGGCTGATTATGATAATGGCCTGTGCCCGGGCGACACCTTTCTTTCAAGGATGTCAAGCAGTTTGCAAACACTAATTAAGCCTGTATTGCTGGCAGATTGGTAAACATTGTTTTACCTCTCAGGCAAACATTCAGGGTAAGCTGCTCTGGGGACCCTGTGTTGGTGCAACTGACTGACTCTAGAGCATATTGGAGGTTTTAAGAAGGGAACTCATACTTATTAAATGTCTACTATGCATTTTCCATTGTTGCAGAACATGTTATGAACACCAAATGTCATTTTACTCTCATATCAACTTTGGAAGTAAGAATTGGCCCTATGTTTCTTGAAAGAAAATTGCCATTCAGAGGAATTGAGTGTACCAGTCAGGATTCTTGGTTCCAACCCACAGATGTCAATCCTGACTAGTTTAACCAGAAAAGGGATTTATTATAAGGATACCTGACAGTATTCAGATTTGAAGCACAAAGAAGGAGAGATGAGGAAACCAAGACTGTGTTATTGCATCCTGCCCCCAGAGCCCCCTGTGCCCAAGCTCCACTGCAGATGTTGCCAACTCTGGATGTTTGGGGTCAGTTTCCCAGAGTCTTAATTAAATCATAGCTCCCTCTGATTACTCTGACTATCCCTATACAGTTGACCCTTGAATAACATGGGGTGGTGACCCCACAACTTTTGACTCCTTCCAAATTTAACAACAGCTATAGGGGATTGGTTTCAGGTATGTCCCAAACTCAAGACCCTTAAAACTGGTCTTCCATATCCACAGATTCCCCATTACAGGTTCAACCAATGGGCATATAGAATTGACTGAATCTGTAAATATAGAACCCATCGATATGGAGGACCAACTATATTTATTGGAAAAAAATCCTCATATAAAAGTGTAGTTCACCTTTATAAGAGTCACAATTCTAAATCCATGCATCCAATTTGCTTAACTTGAGTCACTCCAATGTGCTGGTTGGTCAAGGTGCAGCGAGAGGAACTCATACTCCAATATCCTTTTTTGGTAGGGGAGGAATAGTCTATTCTGTCATACCCCTGGATGGGTGAAGTTCAGATTCTGGGAATCAAAAATGTCATAGCAGATGTGAATACAAGTCTTCTGATCGAATTTAGTGTTCTTTCTATTGCACAACTTGTAAATCAAATTTTTCATTACTCTACTAGAGTGCACTTACTGTATTGGCTACCTATGCAGGTACTGACAATATGAGAAAAAAATCCACACCCTCTGCCTCATTCAGGTTTAGGTTGTTGGGGAGGTGGTGAAGAAAAGGCACAGTGAAGATGGAGTGAGGTTTTGATTCCAAACTGTGCCAGCATCCAGGAGGGGTTCATATGCCACACCTGAAGGACTCAGAAAAAGGCTTTCTGAATGGCAGTATAGACCAGTCCGTGGATTGGCTTAGGGCCCATTCCTAGCTTTTGACTAACTCTCTCCCCTGTAGAGTATGTGGTTTCCTCTTTCCTATTAAGTATTTGCTAAAAGCATAAATAACCATTTAACCACATGTCATTTAAATCAGTTAAATGAGAGTAGATTTATTACTCCTAATAAAAAGGATGCTTATAGTGAGAGCACTATATGTGTCAGCAGGGATGGGTTCTTGATGACAGTGACTTCATCAAATTGTCAGTGCTTCATCTTGCATTGACATTCATTCATTCATTCATTCATTCATTCACATATTCAGTAGATTTTGCTTGGACATCCACTGTGTGCTGAGCCCAGTTCTAGTCACTGAAGATTCACAGTGACTAATACAAAGTCTTATAATCTAGTCGGGGAAGGCAGACAATAGACAAATACATTATGTCAGGTAATGATAAATATTATGACAAAAACTGAAGCTGGGTGAACAGTGGGACAGCTGACTTCGCATCACATCACTCCACAGTGTTTTGTCCTCTTGGAGCCAGAAAGATATTTCACTCAAGACTGTGTTCTTTTATTGAAACCACAGTTAGAGCATGATGGGCAACGATGTGTCTGTGTTTAATAGTTCAGCTCATTCTGGAAAAGCAGCTGTCACTGAGCTATGCATCAAGCCCTCATACAGGGTCCAAGGGTTGGTATTCCATGGTTAATATTGGGGTCAGCCAAGAGAAGTAGGGCACAGAGGGAGTCTGATCTTACTTCTGGGCTAGCCAGGGAACAAATTGCATTTTCTTTGGAATCTGACATAATCAGGAGTCCCAGACTGGAATCTTGGACTGAGAATGAAAACTCTTTTGAACTCAGTCTAGCTCGGAGCTTCTGGGCTTAGTAACTCCTTCCTTCTTCCCTTTCCTCCCCAGCACATACATAGCAACCACTGACATAGACACTGGTGTGCAAAGGAGAATTAGATTGGCTCCTGCCCTAAAGTTGCTCACAGTCTGTCAGTAAAGAATGATCAATAAACTGATGACTAAATATAGTAATTGAAGGTTGTGGTAGAGATTTCTCTTTTCACTTTTATTTATTTTTATTTTTTTTAAAGATTTATTTATGCATACAAGAGCTTAGGTGTAGGCCAGAGGTGTAGGGGGTGAGAGGATTCACCAGAGACAGAGTGGGGAGCAGAACAGGTAGATCTACTGAAATACACCGCTGAGTGGAGCAGCGGGTGAGACAGGAGAGGTCTGCTGCACCATGTGGGTCAGTTCCCTGGCTGGGGATCGAACTTGTGCTGCAGTGGCAGCTGATAGCTTCATAGTACTGAGACTTAACCCCATGTGCTACCAGGGAGAACCCCTATCTTTTCACTTTTAGAAGATTTTTTTAAAAATCAGAAGCTTATCATTTCACTTTAATTTCCTGTTAGAGTTTACAGATGCTACACCAACCCTACATCTCTTAGTCTGTATTTCTCAATACAAGTGTCAATTGTCTAGTTCGGGTGTTGCACCTACATGTGCCCGCAAAGCCCAGGTAGTTGAAGTGAAAGTCTGAAGGGGCTTGGTGGGAAGGGTGAGGGTTGGGGCAAACGAGGGGCTGCTTTTTTTTTTTCCAACCAGGGCAGCTGCTACTCAGAGCAGGCAGATTGTTGCCGGGCTGACATACACATCCAATGGTGCCAGGTCTTGAAAGTTTTCAAGAGAAACTGGGTTTTATGTGAAATCTCTTATTTTTAAATGTTAGCAACTAACTAAAAAAAATGCAGTGCCAATGAATTTCTTCTTGGACTGGATAGTCCGGAATGATCGCAGTTAGTGTGGTAAGGGAAAGGCTTGTAGGAACTCCTGATGATGGGTGTGAAGACTGGCAGAAATGCCTGGAGTTATCAAATAGCTCTCATCACTGAATAAAACCTTTGTTTTGGAGAGACAGAAAGGGAAACTCAAATACTTGTCATTTGCTTTCTTCTCTTTGTTATTGCAAAGCACTTCGCAGTATTTTGAAGAAAAACAACTCAACTAAACAACACTATTTCTCTCTGAAGATGAAAGAAATTTCAGTGCACATCCACTGGAGACTGGCTAGGCCTGACCATTTCCCTGAACCCCCGACACCAAAACCAAATGAGCTATTAAGCACCGGAGTCTCCTTTGCAGAATCAAATTAGCTGGGAGCTGGGGGCTAAAGGGCATTGGCTGTCCTGTCATAGGGCTCCCTTCCAGCACCCACACTCCTGGTTCTTTGGCTCTGAGAAACCTCCCTCCCCTTGTCTTTCTCCCCCCTAAAAAAATGCAAGCAGGGGCATCTGGGCTAGAGAGGCTGCCTCAGGTCCGCACCTGCTCTGTGCCTCTTCCTCGTCTCTGAGCAGCACTGACTATGCCTGTATCTGGCAGCTACTGCCCAAGACAGGGAAACGCACTTGACCTTGGACTATTTGAAATATAGCTGCTGTGACCTTCCTTGGAAGATAAGTAGGGCACGAGCCACTGTGCACAGCAGAGCGTCCTCAGGGAATGGGGTGCAGTGTGGCGAGCCAGGCTTCTGACCAAGGCCCTGCTCCTTTGGCAGGCTATGCTCCCCAGACTGCCGATGGGCGCCAGCTGCCCTTTTGCTTTCCACCAGTCAATGGCTATAAATACAGTCACATTTCCCACATACTGTATTTATGTTTCAGAAAATGTCTGCGTTGCATACGTAATGGAGGAGATATAATTATAATATTTCAAAACTGGCCAAATTTCGTGAAATATAAAATAACAGATGGCACCATACAATATTGGTGCGGTGCGCTTCATTTAAATCATAACTTGGGCCTGAAAATGTTCCCATTTGGTGCGGGGTGGTGAGGAGCGTGTATGTGCTGGGAGTCAGGGGGTGGCGTGGCTCCCCGTTTCATCCCCTCCAAGCTTTTCAGGGATTGTTCTCGAGCTATACATCCCTGGTAGCCTCAAGTTTGGTCTTGATGCTGCGTGGTGTTTCCTTTAGTTGGAGAATAGGAAGCGTGACTGGTAAACTAGAGGTCTGGCTTGGACATTGACAGCCCATTAGATGATAGACCCCAGTAATGAGGGTGGCATTGACCCCTCACGACTACCCCTTCTTATTTGATCACCAAGAAGCTGTTGCTGAAGCTTAAACCTTTAAATACTCGTCTCAGCAGCAATTATACTGATGTCCCAGTGCAGCTGTAGGTCACGCATCACGGAGAATTAGCAGGTCGAACCTGCCGTGTTTCTACCCCACTACTTGTGCCCAACTTCATGCATAGCCAGCCCACCCTGAGATCTCACTGATTCCTACAAGACTCATGGGACATCGGAGTTTAAGTGTGAACTTAAGTATACTCAATGGCATAGAGGGAAGGTCAGATCAGATAAGAGACACCCACCCTCTTGTGTATGCAACCCCATCTCCTCTTACCAAACAAAATGGCTCAGTGATTTAGCTAGATCAGGATGCACATAGACACTTAGGATAATCCAGACTCTCCAAACGGTTGCATTTGGATTCCTCCTTCCCTTACCCCTCACATCAACTGCTCTTCCCATTTCACCAATTAAACCATAAAATTTAGCAATAAGGTTTCACACTCCTGAATTGTTTGTAATAGTGTAGGCTAAAGAGCACAAATGCCTGTTGCTGGCCCTCCAGCTTCTAGAACTCAGTCTTCATTGAATCAAATGGCAGCAGAGTCATTCCCACCTGGGCTTCTGTAATGACTCTGAGACTCTTCTGGGTGCTGATCATTCTTTCTCTGTTCCATCCTTACTGAAAATGAGACACCAAAAACCTGCTGGAGACGTTGGAAGCATTAAAAATGCTGCCTTTAAATTAATAGCATGAGGAGAGTCAAAAAGCAAAGGCATCTCATTTTTCCTCTCTCTTTTCAGAGTACAAACTCACAAAAGGTCTAAATTAGCCTTGAACTGTTTTCTCTCTATAGATTATAATGTGTCATTCTCTTTTTGAATTTTCTTCTCTGACAGGCTTTCTAATCAAAGTTGGAGAAATGAGTCTAAACTGTTGCTATGATAATGTGCTAGGAAAACAGAAATCCTTCTCTCAGTGCCAGTGCTAGAGCCTTCACATTTTAATGGAGTGGGAAGGACAAGAAAGGATTACATAATGGCCCAATGGAGCTCAGAGAAAGTGGGGGACTGACTTCTATTTGAGACAGGCAGGTAGAAGCTGTGGCTTTGGTCTCTGACTTCTTGTATTTAGCTGGAAGAGCACCAAGTTACCATAAAGGGTAAAATGAATCAGTAAAGGGTAAAATGAATCAGCTTTTAGATTCAGCATTTGCCCTTCTGGAGGAAGTTAATTTCTACAGCGTTTGCCAATCACAGATACTTGGAAACTTCTGTGTTAGAAAGTCATTCATCTTTGACCTGATCTGGGCACTCTGAGAAATGGACTACTCCTGATGCTCTAGCTCTGCTGGGTAGACCATTTAATGAACAGGTATAATGGATTTCAGCTCAATATAAAGAAGAATATCCCAATCATTTGAGTAGATCAAGATCGAAAAAAACTACCACAGGAGTTAGTAAATTACCCATCAACATAGGAACTCAAGTTAAGGCTGGGTCGACTGGGTGGTGATAGAGTATAAGGAATTCTTAGTGTGTGGTCCCAGCACCAGAAGCATCACTAACTCTGGAAGTTTATTAGTGATGCAGACTCTCAGGCCACACCTGTGACCTAATGAATCAGAATTTGAATTTTTCAAGATCTTCCAAGTGCTTTGAATGTACAACAGAGTCGGAGAAGCCCTGTTGTATAGTTTTGTTTTGTTTTTTTATCTTCAGATATATTTCTAATTCTAAGTGAATTGTGTGAGCATGGGATGTACTTTACCATGAACATATGACTTGTTTTGGCACCCTGCACCCACTCAGTTAGAGAAAACACATAGAGGATTTGATAAGACTCCCTAAGACTCCTTCACTTGGATATATGTATTTAATATAGTGGAATTATAAATTTTATTCCTTATCTTCTGTCTTCACCCAAATTTGCAAGTGTGCTCAAATTCACACAAGTTATTTCTTTGCCTTCAAACATTGAAGGATCCCATGAAAATGATAGCATCTTAACTAGATGGAGCAATGTTTTAAGACATTATTACTAATTAAGCTATTAATGTTAATTAGTGCATCAATTTAGTATCAGAAAGCAGTGTTTATCATCGTTGTATCCATTTACTTAGCATGTTGCCTGACAAATATTAATATATAATTTATTTTCTGTGCCAGGTTTAGCCAAAATGAATGTAGGGTGGCTTTGTCCCTTCAAATACACACATTTTGAGCTGGAATGATTCAGTCTCTGTGGGAATAAGTGAAGGGTCAGGTGGTGTAAGGGATTTTCCCAGTGAAATTATTACAGAATGCATCTCCATGAAAGGGGGAGGAGTATCACTTTGTAGTGAATAGGAATGACGTTCCCTGCCGCGGCTTACATGAAGCCACCTTGGATTGCAATTTCTAGTAGGCCATGAATAAGGGGCAACTGGGAAGGAGCGAGGTGAATATATAAATGAAGGTGGAATGAAGGAGAAAGGAGAGATAACCGGGTAAGAGATACATGAAAGAAAGACACTTAGAGAAGACCCTGGGTGAGGGACACATGGGGAGTCAGTTCCTGGTCCTTGGCAGAGAAAATGACAGTCATTATCTTCACCTCTCAGTAGATTATTTGGTGAGTTTTGAATTTTAAGTCTTTGAATTTTAACTCTCTGGGACCTTACTAGCCCTTTCTTGTGCATCCCCACCAGAAGGTGCAAGCTTTTGGCCTCAGCAGTGTGCTTTGGGCCAACTTTGTTTTCTGGACATTTTCCCACAAGGGAATGGGTAATTTGGGAAGTTTAATTGGGAACCTGTTATTCGAAATCCTTCTCCTCTTTCTCTCCCAATTAAAGATCTTTCCATTAAGAGTCTGCTTCCTTGTTTTTGTGTGTACAGATAGAGTGACCTTTTTAGAACATGGTTCTTAACAGTTTAGGGTCCCTGGGGGCCCTAAGGATAAGGAGCACACTCATTCCTTCTCCACAGTACCTGCATAGATGTTTAGTGAGTTGCCTGGAGAAACCACGGCTACTGCATTCGTGCCCCTTGCCTTTCTCATAATGGACTCTAGATCTTCCATTGTGTGCCAAAGTTTACAAGTTCAGACATGATATTACAAAGTGGCTAAGATCATAGACTCTAAAGTTGGGATATTTGCGTTCAAATCCTGACTGTTTCCTATTAGTTGAGTTGTAGCCTCTGGCAAGTTGCTCAATCTTTTAATCCCCTGTATCTTCATCTACAAAATGCGGAAACTAGTAGGACCATGCCATGTGGTTGCTGGGAGGATGAAATGATACAGCGCTGTGTTTGCAGAGAGCCTAACATGTTAACTGCTGAACAAAGACAACTGCCGTTTCTTTGCCGGCATTTTTATTGGCATGTTCTATGGCCTGTTTCCTAAGTTATCCAAACTTGCATTTGAATATCATCATATACTTAGTAGCCTCAGAATTTCACAGACCATATTAGGGCTCCTTAAAGACACCTGAGGGTTTTGGGTCTTGCTTTTCCCTCTGATTGGCTTGTGTGCTTCTTCCAACAGATATCACCATTCTTCTTTATAGATGTAAATTGTTTATTGAATTATTTTAATATGTTTAGGAGCACAGAAGACCCACATTCCTTTACAAGAAAGGAAGGAGGCTTGAGGTATTGCCTTTAATTTTCCTTGCCATATAATAGCTAAATAGGCTCTCCAGGAAGTCTTTGGACCTGAGAACAAACTACTAAGGATGGAAGAATGGTGTGTTATGATCAGGCTCCTTATACACTGCAAGCAAAGCTCAGCTCACATTTAAATAATCCTGTGTGAAGGAAAACCAGATGGGGGTCCTTAAAAGAGGATGGCATTTTCCCCTTAAATTTATTTTGCAAGGCTAGAGGACATAGAACATCTAGGGTATCACTTCACCTCTCCATACCCTTCTGCTGGAAAGGATTACATATCCCTCAACTCTCCTTAAAAACCGTAGCCTTGGGTACAAGTACTTAGGGTCACTGCTGCAGACTAGATGCCCTGAGGGCATTTATCAATTTTCCCACTATTTTCTTTCTTTCTTCTGTTCCAGGATCCCGTCCAGGAGACTACATTGTATTTAGTCACCAAGTCTCCTTACTCTCTGGTCTGTGTCCAACACAGAAATCCAATTTTGTCAACAGATACCACCACAGGCATGGGGGAAAGATGCTGCCTGTTCTAAGTTATTTTATAATCACTTACTGAGTTCCTACTATGTGAGACAAGGAAAATGATTAAATCTCTGCCCTAGAGAAGTTTACCAGCTGGGGGTGGTAACAGATAGGTAAAGAAATAATTACTGTACCTTGTGACATGTACTATAACAGGAAACACACCAGCACTATAGCATCTCTGAAAAGAAGGGATGACTCCTGATGATCCTTGCCAGGATCACACAACAACCCAATTCAGATTTCCTGGTAGAAGGCTCATTGGCATGGACCTCGTGGTCAAATGAATCAATTGAATTGGGATGTTCATTTATTTAAGAGATTGTGTTTCCACACAGTTCTGAGAGAAATAAAAAATGCTTGTGAGCATTGTTCCTATGAATCAATGATTAAAAAGAGTCTGGGTGGGGGTGGGGGATTATATACACAGAGCCAAGCTTTTCCAAACCAGCTGTGAGATACAGGCTTGGGGTTTTCTTGGGACAGAAATCTAGACTGTGATATGCAAAGATAAATTTTCACTTTATTTTTCTCTGCCTTTCACAGCTAAATTTCTTGAAAATTTGCCTTCAAATACTTTCTCCTTTTCTTCACCTTCCACTCATCTCCTAACCCATAGCTGCTTGGTTTCTGCCCCTTTTCTACAGAAGAATTTTTACCAAGGCAATTAATGACCTCCCTGACAATAATCTAATAGAAAAATGTTAATCATCTTCCCCAATTTCTTGGTAACATTCTGCATTGTGATTATTCCCTCCTTCTCAGACTCTTCTCTCACTGGCTATAAAACACATTTCTGTCTTATTTGGGGCCCCCTTCTCCCACCTTGACCTTGGGTAGTCCTTCTTTAGCCAGTACAGTAAATAGTTTCTTTAAGATCAGTTCTAGGTCTTCTATTCCCTGTGTATTTTTCCTGAGATTACCTCATTGGCATTAATGATTGCTTCAATTACTGTTGAGGTTAGAGAGCATAACTGATCATTTCTTCCTCCCTCCTCCCCCTCCCCATATACTTAAACCAAACAAGAAAGACAAAGTCAAAGAGACGTCAAACTGCAATTTTATTATGGGTAAAGCTGACTTGCAGAATGCAGTCTTGATTCAAGTCCAAAATGAGTTTCTCACTTAATACCCTCCTTTCTTCCAATGGGTTTTCTTCACTGAGGCCCAGACAGAATAATTTGTCAACTGTAACTGTAGGCCTCCCTCTGCAGAGATAGGCCCTTCCTTGGGGTTACCATATAGATAAAGGAACAGAAAGGAGAGTGTGCATGAACAAGAGTAACCCAGGTCACTCCACTGAGCAGGGTGGTAATGAATTAACCCACATGCAGTCGCCTGTCCAGTGTAGAAACAAGGACATGGACATGTCAGACCTTTGTCGTCTATCTAATCAGATATGTCAATCTCATTTCTGTGCGTGCGCACGTGTGTGTGTGTGTGTGTATGTGTGTGTGTGTGTGTGTGTGTGTGTGTGTAGGGGAATTGAGAGTGAGAAGTGAACAAAGGCAACAGCTTCTTTTTCTTTTTAAATAATCTTTTTTAAAATTTGTTTTTGTGTAGAAGAACTGGGGTGTAGGCCAGAGGTGTGGAGGGGTGAGAGGATTTACCAGAGACAGAGTGGGGAGCAGAATAGCTGAATTTACTGAAATATACTGCTGAGGGGAGCAGCGGGCGAGACAGGAGAGGTCTGCTGTGCCACATGTGGGAAGCTCCCTGGCCTGGGATCAGATTCAAGCTATAGCTTTGATAGTGTTGAGACTTAACCCCTAGACCACCAGGGAGGTCCAGCAGCTTCTTTTTCAGTGCTCTGCTTGGGGGTGAGAAGGTTTCTATTACACGAACCTGAAGAAACCCAGAAAGAGGAGAAGATGATTCCAATGGTCACTACCTACCCTAAGGTAGTCCATTAACCTTTATCCTTCTCCTCTGAGCTTCAGACTTGTGTATTTAATTTCTTAGTTGCTGTCTCCACTTGGATGTCTCAAATGCAATTGCATTCCAAATGCTCCTCAACAATCACATTAGTGACAAATACTGTTATTACTATGTGCCAGGTACCAGGCTAATGCTTTTATGTCAATCATCTCATTTGATTCATATCAGCTCTATGAGATAGGTGGGGATCATTAGTAAAATTAAGTTTAGGGAGTCTCAGATCACACTGTCTGTAAGCAATGGCTGTGGAGTTGGAACCCAGGCAGTCTAACTTCAGAACGCCTGACAGCTATGTCATACTGCTTTCTTAACCCAGCCCATAACTGCTCTCTTAAAGAGGGTCTGATCTAATGACTCCTTTCTTAGTCATTGACATTTGCCCATCATGCAACATGCCCAGGGCCCAAGATATCTGTTGAAAGTTCTGTTTATCTAGCCCCATTTCCCCCAAATCTTTTGGACTGTAGCTACTAAAAATCTCTACCACACAACCACACAACCAGGGGCATCTGTGTCTATCACTATCATCTAGCCCTTTAGAAAAAGCTTTTCTCCTTCCTGCTTGGACCCCTGCAGTGCACTTCTAACTGGCCATAGCCATCTCTGCCCCCTTCCAACCCACTGCACCAGATAAGTGATCATGTACATCCTTTTCTCCCAACTTAGACATCTTCCTTAGCTCCCCAGTCCTCTTGGAATGAAGACAAACTTGCTGTGCAGAGCCTGCTGATCTCTGCAACATCTGGCCTGAGCTCCTCCAGACACATCTTACCTGTTGTTCGCTCATTCTCTGTGCCCTGATACCTGGATCATCTTTCAGTTCCTTGAAGGTGCATGGTCAGTGCCCGCATGTGCTGGGGACACCCCTTTCTGCCCTAGCCTAATTAACTTATCCTTTCAATAGCAGATAAAATCTCGTCACCAGGGAAGACTTCACTGACCTTTCTTTCTTTTTTTTTTTTATAAATATATATTTTTTATTGTTATTTATGTCTTTTACATTTTGTATTCCCCTTGGGTAGCCCACCACCAATTCACCCGTGATCCATCTTCATGTTCCCTTGTGTTCTTTTCTATTCCATTTTGTGCCCTTTTCCTTCCCTCCCTCCGCCTCCCTCCCACCCCCCCCCACACTGATTGTCTCTCTCCCACCCGGCCTCCCTATAGTCCTGTTATAAGTGAAACCATTCGATATTTTTCTCTTTCTTTCTGGCTTATTTCACTGAGTATGATCCCCTCTAATTCCATTCACTGACCTTTCTTACAGCACCAAGTCTCCCGTTTCTCCTAATACAACATGCCCCTATTTCAAGGCAGCCATCACAATTATTGGTATCTGGACCTCACTCTAGATTTTCAGCTCAGGAGGTCAAAGGCCCTCTCTAGTGTAGTTTTTCATTATATCTCCAGGACCTAACTTAGGGTGGCAGAAGATGGTAGCTTAATCAATGGTAACTGAATTTACTTCTAACAAGTACCCAGTAGTGAACACCTTTTGTCAATTGTTTGGGAACATAGTTACTTTGCTTATCTCTGTTTTACAGATGAGGAAACTGAAATGGCAGAGGCTCGGCCTCCTGCCTGAAGATAGGCAATGCCAGAACCAGACCCTGAATCCAGGTCTGCTTGGTTGTTTACATGAGGATATGCTGCCTCTGTTGATTGCTGGCCCAGCTCTTTATTTGAGGGCTTAAAGGAAGAAATCATGTCCTTACTTATTTGTGAAATGGCCTATCCCTTTATTGAATCTACGTTTGAAGTATAATTTCACTTGAATGATACAAAAGTTATTTGTGATTGTGTCCAGTTTAAGTTTCTATATTTCTGATTTTTTAATGATGGGAACAGAATAGTGAAAAATCCAAACAACACAGGGCCAGGCATAAAATGCCCTAGGTTAAGCCAGAGGGACACTTTAGAACAAGAGCCCAGGGACTGAGGGAAGCAGGCAGGAGTGAGGCAGAAAAGGAAATCAAGACATAAGGAGGGGATGAATCTAGAGTTCAGCCAAGAGAGTTGGAAGAACACTCACCTTGTGATTTTATTCAAACCCAGTTGCTGGAGGAGGAACATCTACTAAGCATGACAGGGCAGGGGAAGAACTGCATGATGGTTTCTGGAAGTGCAGTCCTGGGAGCTGCCTGCTGAAGCACACGAGGAGGTGGTGGGGACGAGGGGAGGGTAAAGGAGTCTTCTCCACCTGGAATGGAAGCAGGAAGGAATCTGCTGGAGGATTCTGAGATTTGCTAGAATGACTGGGTCAGATTGTTGCATGACAATAGCTGCCTTGCATTGATATTTTAAACACCTGCTAAGGGGCTAAGGGTTTTACAGATTCTCTTTCACTCCTGGCATGAATTCATTCATCAGACTCAGAGGCAAAGGTGCTTGTCTAGGTCATATGACCCCAAAGTCTCTTTGCTCTCTGCATTTTGCCTCTGCGAGTATGGTTTGTGGTCTATGCTGCAAAGTGAGTTTGTATGAAGTCTATGTGTTCATTCATGCACTCGTGTACGTATTCTATATCTATATTATTGCATATCCCCCAAAGGCTGAGGCTGGGATACAGAATACCCTCAGAAGTGCAAGAAGCAATGATCTTAGAACCAAACATGGGTTTCCTGTTCTCTGGTGTTCCCGGAGGGTGGTAACATCATGGATTGTGATGTGGCTTTCTTCCCTCACAAAATTGGCACAAAACAATAAAGCTGCCCACGGTAAGGAACTAGTCATTGTCCCTTTTACTTTCACATGACCAGAAAATCCAGTACACTGTGCATATCTCAGCGGGTGGCATGCTCATATCTGTGCCACATGGAAACGCTCAGAGATTCCTGACTCAGATTAGTCCTTGCCCAGCTGACCTCTGGCCTCTGCAGGAGGAGGGCCAGACTCTCCTGTCACCACTATTGGCTTCCAAATGCGTTCTTTTCCGAAAGCCAAAATCCTTACCCATTCAGGCTGGCTTTCTTTCCGTGGAACCTTCTGCTTCACTACTTTCCCATCCCCCATCCCTCATTTCTTTTCATCCTTGGGAACAACTGGGACTTTACTCTATACCGTCCTTTAAAGTTGAGAGTCACAGCAATAAAATTTCTACTTAAAAAATGAAATTAACTCTCATGGAAAAGAAGGTAGGTTTTTTCTTTGTTCATTTATTTTGGTGGTGGTTGCATTTTAAAGACGTTTTTATCCTCCTTGAACATACCTTTGAAGATTTTCACTCCTGATTTCTTCATCTGTCCTGCGTGGTCTCAGCATCACCTAGCAGACCCCTCCTGGGAACTCCGGCTTCCTTCCCCTTGCTGTTATTCAAGCCCAGCTGTCCTGTGCTGTCATTTTCCCTGGTCTCTCTAGCTGCCTGTGCCCATGAAGGTCAAACATGACTCTTCACCTCCCCCACCCCATCTCGTTTTCCAAGTTTCTTGGAACAGGAACATCCCTCTTGGGAGGACAGTATTATCTGCAACTTATTATAGAAATGTACTGAAAGCTTCATGACCAGCATACTGAGATAGTCAGATGGGCAGTGTCGAGCCCTGTGAAAGGAACCCTCTGCTATTTATCTTTTCTTTTTTTTTTTTTAAAGATTGATTTATTTATACATACAGCTGGGGTACAGGCCAGAGGTGTGGAGTGGCGAGAGGCTTCACCAGAGACAGAGTGGGGAGCAGAATAGGCAGATCAGAAATACACTGCTGAGGGGAGCAGCAGGCGAGGCAGGAGAGGTCTGCCGCACCATGTGGGATTCTCCCTGGCCGGGCGTTGAACTCGCATAGCCGCTGCAGACGGCTCCAGAGCAGAGCACTTAACCGCTGCACCACCAGGGAGACCCTACTATTTATCTTAACTGGAGGGAAAGTTTGATAATTTCTAAACCTCTGATGCTGTATTCTCAGGTAAGAATAAAGGCATTTTCTGTTTTTCAGCTTATAATAATTACAGAAGTATGTGTGTTGAGAGAGGAGGGCAGAGAGAAAAACAGAGAAACACAGAGAGGGAGAAGTCTACAGGCCAAGGGGAGTCATGGAGACAGAGAAAGTGGGTCCAGTGAGGCCTGCAGCAGAATGCGTGATGCTTCCCTTTCTAAAGGGGCAGCTAGAGCTCCAGCTAATTTTTATTCAGACAGAATGAAAAATCAGCATGGCCATGTCTTCTTATTTTTCAAAGGAAACTAAAAATCTGGGTGAGCAGATATTTAAGTACTGGTGGTATATTCTGTTAAGAAAATATTGCTGGACATTGGAAACATATGGACAGTCAGATAGGGCCCTCAGGCCCCTGCGGTCATTGTTGCAAAACAAAGATGTTAGAAGCTGTGGATCGGGGTCCTGGGCCTTCTTCCACAGGAGGTGGCCAGAGAGGTTACTGAAACCTTGAGTGAAAGTTCAGGAAGAGGTGCCTCCCTGGGGGTGCAAAGGGTTCAGTCTCAGCACTATGATGCTATCTGCAGCCACTGCAGCACAAGTTCGATCCCCGGCCAAGGAGCTTCCCACATGGCGCAGCAGACCTCTCCTGTCTCGCCCGCTGCTCCCCTCAGCATATTTCAGTCACTCAGCCTGTTTTGCTTCCCACTCTGTCTCTGGTAAATCCTCTCACACTACCCCCCACACCTCTGGCCTACACCCCAGCTCTTATATGCATAAATAAATAAATCTTAAAAGAAAAAAAAAGAAAGTTCAGGAAGAAATGTCTCCTGGTTACTGTCAGGACTTGGAGCACCAGCACCTGGAGACCCGGATGCCCTGAGGTGGTGGCCTGAAGGTGCAGGGACAAATGGGTCTGTTGTTGGCCTAGTTGACGAAAGCCTCGACCTTGAAACACTGTCATGTTACTGGCCTTTGCGGACTTTGGAACCTCTGGTGCTGAGCTGTGAAGGCAGGAGCTTCCTCCGTGAGCTCCAATGGCTCTGAGGTGTCCAGGTAGCTTCTTGGGGAGAGGGGACACTGCTGAGGCCATTCTGGGTAGGTGGGTTCAGCTACCTGAATTCCCTGACTCTCTGACTTCCCCTTTCAGTATTTTGCCACCATACTAATGAAGTTATTTTCACCAGTCACACCTATCTTATAAGGATACATGTATTTAAGGAGGCTCTGGAAATATTAATGTCAAATAATAAGTGACTCCGCTGGAAAGGAGGCTCAGGGTCATCGTAATGTATTGACTTAAGCAAACTCTTTGCTTCAGGGTCCAGGCCCAATTTTCCTGGGAAATTCAAAGGCTTTGTGGGTGGCGGAAGGAAGGAGACACCCACGTCATTTATGTTGAAGATGACAAATTGGGCTCCACGCACTGAACAAAGTCCATGTCACATTTTATAGGAGCTTCTGTTGCAGGTATGACAAAGATTCGGGGGAGAGTTGTTCATTCTGGGGACTATGTAGATTGCACCTCAGCAAAATCCATACAGCCATATATAGACAGACAGACATGTAAGCCAGCTTTGTTCACACCCTCCCCTGGGAGGGCGGCCTCGGTGGTACGGCCTACTGAGCAGGGCACCTGTAGGTTAGCTTCCTAACTTGCCTGTCTCTAATTTCACTGAACTTTGGAGGCTGCTAAGGCTCCAACATCCTTCAAGGAAGTATTGAAAACAGAAGCAAGTGTGTCAAACACAGTTACCTAGTGAAGCCTGAAGAATCTCATTTTGCAGGAGGGCATCTTTATAGCAGTGCTGCTGTTCTGTCAACACTTTGCTGAGAAGGAGATCCGATTCATCTCGATCTGGAGCTCTCCACGATTTCCAGTGCAAATAGATATAGCTGGAGTTTGTGGTTACCTTGTCACAGTCAGTCCAATGTTTCCATTTTAAAAGCTGTGCATGGGGGCCTCCCTGGTGGCTCAACAGGTTAAGTCTCAGAACTATGAAGCTATCCGCAGCCACTACAGCACGAGTTCGATGCCTGGCCAGGGAGCTTCCTACTTGGGGCAGCAGACCTCTCCTGTCTCACCCACTGCTCCCCTCAGCAGTGTATTTCTGCAGTTCTGCTCCCCACTCTGTCTCTGATGAATCCTCTCTCCCATGCTGCATCTCTGGCCTACACCCCAGCTTGTATGCATAAATAAATCTTTTTAAAAAACAAAATAAAATAAAGGGTGTGCATGGACTGAACCAAAGCACTTAAAATACTGTGCCTGCTGATTTCATTTTAATGACCCCGATATCTTTGGCTAACAGTAAGTGCATTTTTAGTAAAATAGATCTGACTGGGCCTAGAAAATCCAGTATGAGCTCCAACAACAGTAACGTGGGCTGTTGGTATGGCTGGTTCTAGTTTTTTAGGGGCTTTCCTGTGGTTTCTTGACATGCTCCCTCCAGACCTGGGAGATACCAAGTCTTATGTCAGGGCCAAGGAACACAGTTCTGAGCGTGGAGCCAGCTCTTCTTTGCACACAAGAGGTGCTCACCAAGGTTGCCAGTAAATTCTCAGTAAATAGTACTTGAAATTAAGCTAACAAGGCGCATGATTAGATGCTGACTTAATTTTTTCCACATAGAAAGACACACAATGAGTTGAAGTAATACCTCTTAGGTTCCTCCGCTACTTTACCACATGGAGGATGAGCTGGCAGCGCCCAGAGAGGCCAGGGCACGTGCAGCCAGGCCTGCTTCTCTCCAGCTGTGGGAAGGATGGGGTCTAATCCTTGCAGGAACAAGCACATTTCCAGTGGCCCTGGGGGCTGGTGTCTGTGAAGAGATGAATGTAGAATTAAGCTCCTCTGCTTTAAAAATGTCGGAATGTAGTCAGGAACCTAGGTGTATGGTTCCTAGTGGTTGGTCTGCTCTTCAGTTGCTGGAGCTTTCTTTTCAAATTGCTCAGAGCAGCAGGCACCACCCCTTGAAGCCATTGTCCAAGTCTCTGGGGCCTGTCTTTGCTGACAGGCCTCCTGCTCTGCTGAGCTCCTTTCCTGCAAGGAAACTTCTCTGGGCCCAGAGCCCCACACAAAGGGTCAGTGTCGGCGCGTCTGGGCGCTAAGTGGAGGAGGGGCGCCCGCGGAGCAGCTCTGTGCTGGACGCCTCCCAGCCAGTGTCCTGGACTGGGCGCAGCCTACACAGCAGCTGGTGCGATAGAGAGGCGACGGGGCTGGGAGGCAGAAAGAGACACAGTTAAAATTCTCTGCCATTGCCTGAACATGTCCCCTCAGTAGCCATGAAGTCAGGGGATGTGTGACTGTGTGTTTTCCTTTTTCTTCCCCCCCCCCTTCACTGTTTCTTCCACCAAATGCAAATCAATAGATGTGTATTCACAGTCTAACAAGATGTCACGGAGAGAAGAGTAGTCTTTTCATCCAGACAAGAGTACAGGGAGCACAGGGGCAGCCCTTCCATACAGGGAGGAAGAGAGGACAGGAAATGGGGGGGGGGAGGGGGAGGTCAAATCTGGCGAGAAGACGACGGGGACCCCCTCTCTGGGCAGGAAATGTGGAGGTGGCCGCTCGGCCATGCCTGTTCACTTCCGCGTGGTGAGCATCCTTTCATCTTCCTGCTCTTCACTTTGGAAGAAGGGGTAATGGCTTTCTCCCCACTAGTTAGGATATTTCAGCTCTTGCTTGAAAGCTATTATGGAAAAAAAATCGTCTACATAGATAAAAATCGGATGCTGTTTTCTTCAATACTTAGCTAAAATTTGATAATGAAGCAGGTTTATGGTGCTGTGAAACTGGATAACATACCGTCTTGTGAAATCTAGCTAATGTCTGAGCTGCATGATTAGTCACAAGGACCGGAAGAATAATAATTGAAAGGAGCATTCATGGTTGGGGCTGGCTGATCAGAAAGGCCAGAATGTTTGGAGATATGGACTCCAGTCCTAGCTTCTTTCTTGACTTGTTGGTCTTTGGGGACATATGTTTTAATCTAATTCATCTGTATTTCTCTATCTGGAAAGTGGGAACATGTGATGCCTCCTCTGTGTGAAGCTAAAGGATGAGTTTATAAATGTGCAGGGTTGCACGGTACACCTCTGCTCAGTTTGTGTAGGATTCTAGCTCTATGTTGGGAGCATTGTCTAACACTCCAGGCATTTGAGAAGTATGTTTGGAATCGTTTCTGCTTTATGAGAGAAGCCACCATGCAGGACTGTCCTCCATATATGGACCTGCAGGGTCTTTTCAAATCCCAAACAGGGTTAAAAAGGTATATACTCTAAGGACAAAAAAAAAAAAAAATTGAAAGAGGAAGTAAAAGTGGGTTTTGCTTGGATAAAGTACAAAAATTAGTGACAACTGATTTAGTATAGTAAAGAAAGTGGAGCTGTTATGTTCTGTGAAGACATATGATATCAGAACTGCTTCAGTTAATGCTCTGTGCCCAGGATGGCCCAGGAATAGGAGGTACAGGTACAGGGGGGCAGAAAGCAGAAGGGGATGAAAACAAAGGATTGACAGAAAGTCTCATCAGCTACTCCACTCCCAGAATTCTCTGCTTCTCCCACTTTAGCATGAATGGGAGTCTTATTTATTTATTTATTTATTTATTTATTAGAAAGAATTGAAAAAGGCCCAAACACCAGCCATAGTAGAGAATTGAGGCACCCCAGTGAAAACTGAGAAGGTGGGGACTGCATGCTGAATGGTGAAACCCAGCGAACCTTCTTCAGAATGCTGCAAGTCAGAATTTCACCTTTCTGTCAGGATAAAGGAGTAAAACACTGGAGACACTTAAGTGCCTCAAGATAAAAAGACCCACAACTACCTGCATGTGCGAGAAGGACCCCAAGGCAGTTCCCTGTCTGATAATCTTTAAAGGGTCCACCAGTAGATAAACTCCAGTGGTAAACATAGCTTCTACTCCATTCTCTGTTGCTTCATTCAGATGTGAAAGGAAGACCAAAGATCACCAGACAGTTGGAGAAGCTTTCCTAAGTGAAAGACAAAGACAAAAACAAATGAGCAGAATCAAAAGCTTGTGAGGAAATGGAGAAACTTCAGAAAGTCTTGATTAATATCCTCAGAGAGATCAAAGATATTATAATCATGGAAAAATAATAGGGCCCTGGAAAATATCAGACAATAAGGAAGAGAGTTTGAAATTATTTGATAATAAAATTTAACAAAAATCTGTACAAGAGTTGAAAATTAAAATGAAGGACATCTTGATGAAAAAGAGGAGAAATGTTTAAAAAAATCAAGGAACTAAAGACCAACATCCATTTAATAAGAATTCCCCAAATAATGAATAATACACAGGAAAGAACATTTTCAGAGACATAATACAACAAAACAAATCCCTATAGTTGAAGAACATGAATTTCCTGTATTGAAAGAGTAAATTGAGTCCCTGACATAGTGAAAGGAAGGATATCCACTTTAGGAAACATCTTTGTGTGAATGTGAGGAAGCCCTGGATAAAGAGAAAACTCTAAATGTTTACTAAGAGAAAATAGAATCATTTCATATTAAAGAAATACAAACTGACATTCTTCAGCCTTTTCAGTAATGCTGAAGCTTAGAAAATGAAGAAATGTTTTCAAAATTTGGAGAAGATATTAATTTTCAACCTAACATTCTACTTGCTGCTGAATTAACTAAATTGAGTGAGATTAGAACAAAGCTACTTTCTAACATGCAAGCCTCCCTCCCTTAAGTGGTCACTTTGACTTTCTCAATAAACTGTTAAAAAATATCAATTTTCCTATACATTTTATGAAAGATAAAAAATTTCCTATTAAAACAAGGGAGAAAACCAAGGGAGAAGAAAACTTAGGTAGAGAAAATGAGAGACATTGGATATTGTATACTCCCTGATGACAGATGAGGAACAGGGAGATAGACGTTTCTAGTAGAAAGTCTTTAAAAACATGAGGCTGACAGGTTATTAGATTGATCTAACTATATTGAAAGGAATTTTAGAATTCTATAAGGCATTTGGAGAGATTTAACAATAGATCCATAAAAATTAAGCAAATGAAACAAAAAGGCAAATGTTTTATCTCAGAAAAGGAATAAGTTGCACAAGAAAGACAATAGTTAAACAATCATATCAATGTCTATATCAAATACTGATGTAATGAAAAGTTATGACTTTTTCATTGGATTGATGGAAGGAGGAGAGATGTGAGAGTTGGTGGTGAATAGGGCTAAATCCTTATCTTCCAAAGTTGGAAGTCAATGGATAATTTAAAAAAATGTTAATCAAGAAATAGAAAAAGCACGTATTTTAAAAAAGAAGTAAGGAAGCAGACACTTGAAGAAACAGCTAAAGGAGACAGAAGTGGCTGCTTCTGAGGAATTTGGAATGCTGTTTTAAATTTAAATGCTGCCTTTAGTGCTGCTAACTTGATATTTCTTTGATTAAAGTTTTTTAAATAAGAAAATGCATGCATTTGGCATCACGGAATCAGCCATTACCACAGCTCCATGTAAGTGCATTCAACATCTTCCAAGTGGGATGGATAGAATTCAGTCTTTGGAGTCAGACAGCTCTAGAGTGCAAATGTCAGCTCCTTCCATTCTCCCTGGGGCTCTGGGAAGTCTCAGTTGACATGTCTGAAAATGTGTGTCACAGAGCAGTCCCCTTTTGGGGAGAGGGTGTGCAAAGTCCTCTCATGCCTGGTAGCCACCAGCGGGGATTCTGACACAGAGCGGATGTTTTCTCATAAATGGTATTTATTGATAAAACTATCATGGGCACAACCAATATATTTTGTGAACTATTAAATGTTTGGGGAAGTGTGAGGAATAAATGAAGTTTTGAAGCCAGCAGTAAGACGACCTTTACAAGTGAGTCCCTGGGACTTCCAAAAAGTCCTAGTCATAAGCCAGTCACTTAATAAATTCTTGATCCTTTGAACCAAATGGCATCTTTGCGGTTTAAGGGAGTTAATGTGCCTTCTAGAGTCTAACTTGCTCTCAGGGACTCCTCAGCCCCTGGGAGGCTCATTCATTTTAGAATATTTAGAGCTAAAAATGACAGTCAGATATTAATCTGTAGTATTTTACTATCTTTTTCTTTTTATATTTTATAGGCACACCCCTCAATTCAGACCTTCCTTGTTCCTAAGTAAGTTTCCAAGTGCACAGATCCATCATAACGCTATTTTCCGAACTGATTTCTACACAAAGTTGGTGCGTGTGGATTGCAAGAAAGAGCCTTTTGTGTCTACTCAAGTCAAGTCCCTGCCTGGGCTTTTCATAGGCTGTGCTCTCTGTTGGGAAAACTCTCTCTTTCTCCCTCTGACCAGCTCCCACCCCCATCCTAATTCACAAGTTACTTCTTTGGACAGCCCCCCACAGTTCCCACACCCCCTCTTCCATTAGGTGCATTACCTTTGTTCTGTCCTTTCTTACCTACATTTGCCTCCCCTAGTACTCCATTAACTGTAGGTGGATAAGAAGAATGTTTTATCTTGTTTTATGTCTCCTGCACACCACACATAGTGGGTATTTACCTGGCCCATAGTAGATTCATAATGAATATTTATTCCATGAATGACTGATGGAAGAATCAAAAGGTCATCTCTTCATTGATATGGTCCTTCCTATTAAAATATTTTTAAATGCAGTCCGAAGGAGTGCTTGCATTCCTTACCCAAGGTCAGAGAGCTAGGAGGGCAAGAGGAAGGACTGGACCCTGGCTTATCTCACATGGGGAAAAGACCAGACTCTGATTTAGAGTCTAGCATCCACCCCCACCCCCCGCCGTGGCTCCCAGGAGCTGTCACTGCATTGGCAGAGGTCTTCTGCCCTCTCCCAGTTCTGCAGGGAAGGAGTGTAGGCAGGAGAAGGGTGACAATCAGCCTCATTGCACAATTGCCTGGTTTTGCTTGATTTGCTTCCCTACCTTTTTGCTATTTAAATACAGTTTTGATGATTTTGTTTGTTTGCTTTAGAGAAAGGAAAAAAAAGATTCATAGAAGGTTTAAAATTGCATATTATTTACCCCAAAGAAGAGAACAGTCCCTCTAGTAAATATGCATTGAAGCATTTTTATTTATATTTGTATTTTTTAAGGCGTTTAAATAGACTCAGTAGACCATAATATCTCTTATCAGAGTTGGTGCCATCTATTGATTAAATATGTATTCATACATTTCTTCTTCTACCTTTTTTAAATAAAAGAGACATATATTTTAATCGTATAATAGGCTTAGAAAAACTGATCAGTAAAAATACATATTTATGTGTTTCCTTAAGAAATATCTTAATAGGCATATACAAACTTAAAAACTAAGACATTTCTTGATATAGTTGATGTTTGTTAAGTGTGAATTTAATTAAAGGGACAGGTTGTGTTGGTGTGTGTGTGTTGGGAAATAGCTTTATTGAATAAAGGGGATGTTTTTTAAAATAAAAATATAACTGACAGGAAATGGAGAAAGAACATAACTTAGAGTAAGAAAGACCTAGATCTCTGTCACCTAGCCTTGGTGGAGAAACTAAGGGGTTTCTGTAATCTGGTCTATCTCTTCACCTGCAGCATAAATGTACCGTGAGGATAAAGAGAAAACACAGCAGGATGCTCAATTTTGTGTCTGGTCCCGTAAAGGTTGTGCAAGGTTATTCCTGTCCACCCATGGACTCACTGAGAGGTATCGAGGTTATAGGTGGTGTTGCCTCATCTGGGTGCCCTCAGCACCCAGAGGACAGTGGGTGCTCAGTAAGGTAATGCTGAAAGCATAAATTGCACTGGTTCCCGGAGCAGTGGAAGCTTCTCTTCTCTCCCCCTGGTGGTTAGAGCCGCGGTGGTGAAGTCAGGCTGGCCTCAAACCTTTGCTCCACGCCTGAAGACTGAACTTTGGGGACGTTGTTTGCCTTCCTTGAGTACTCCATGGGTGATAATGCCTACTTTACTGGCTTGTTGAGAAGATACAGAGAAAAGTCTAGTTACAACTTTTTAGAAGACAAGGCTAGGGATTAAAACATAAATATTTTTAACAACTTGGATCCATGAAGGGTTAAGAAATAAAGAATGTGTTATTTGCACGATGCCCTCAGCCACCCAGTCTTACTAATTCTTCCACTTCACACTCATCTTTGGGTTTTCCTCTTCCATTGCCACCACCTGCTTTCAGAATTGATCAATCTGGGCAAGGTGTCCTAACAATACACCTGCTTCAATCCGTCTTGTGTATTTTACCCAGATCAACTTCCATAAGTAAACTTCCCCCTTATTAACATCACTCCCGGGCTCAAAAGAAAATGAACTTGCCCCCCAGCAGCAATAGGAAGTTTCTAAATAACGTTGGTCTACAATGCTGGACTTTTTCACTGTTTTCCATCTACATGCCCATGTCCTCTCCCAGTTTTTCCCTAAAGGGTTTCTGACTGTATCTACTGTTTCTCCTCCTGGAATATTCATCTAATTTGTATGACCTGTCTTGATTCCTCCCACCCACTTCAAGCCACTTCTGTTCTCCAGGAGGTTCAGCCACTAGTGATAATTCTCAGGAACATCTGGAGGATTCTAAACTGTTCAGAGGATTCGAAAATCAATTTGCTTGTAAATGACATGCCTGTACCTATTGGTTCTGTACAATTTGATTTTAATACTTAATATGTACATGCCATTATCTTTTGTGAATAGTCAAAAAATTCTGATTTTTGGCTGGTCTCTTCAAATAGATTTTTGGCAAGAACGAATTATACTCTTAATATTCCCAGCCTTTAAAAAAAAGTAGTTCCTATGAAGTTTGTCATATATTTTCACTCATAAAACTTTCAGACTTGTTTATAAGAAAAGGAGTAATTAATGGTTTTACCTCTTTGAATGCAAATAAGCTTACTTTTGTAGAAAGGGAAAAGCTCTGTGAAGCCAAAATAACTTGTCGGCAATTAGCTGCTTACTGGAAACCGTGTGGGTTTTGCTGTAGAACAAATCCTGACTCTCATTAGCTGTGTGGCTTATGGTGAGTTGCTAAACCTCTCTGAACTTTAGTTTCAGTTTACTAAAACCCCAGGGTAATAATGCCCATATGGAAGGGCTGTGGTGAGCATTAACTGAAATAATACATATGAATACTTGTCCCATTGTGGGTTCTTTTTTTTTTTTTAAAGATTTATTTTTTATTTTTTATACATACAAGCTGGGGTACAGGCCAGAGGCGTGGGGCGGCGAGAGGGTTCACCAGAAACAGAGTGGGAAGCAGCACAGGCAGATCAGAAACACACTGCTGAGGGGAGCAGCGGGCGAGGCAGGAGAGGTCTGCCACGCCATGTGGGATTCTCCCCGGCCGGGTGTCGAACTCGCGTCGCCGCTGCCGACAGCTCCACAGCGCAGCGCTTAACCGCTGCGCCACCGGGGAGGCCCCCATTGTGGGTTCTTGATGAACATCAGCAATGTAGAGGAAAAGGAGGAAGGTGTACTTGCAAAGGGATAGCTGCACACACATCTCCAGCTGTGCATGCATGTTGAGTTGGCAAGGAATCCAAACCACTCTAGGGTATTTGGAGGGTACTCTGGGATGGAGATAGTTTTCATATACCTGCCCAGTCTTTCCTATACTACCAAGTGCTCATTTATTATATATCCTCAAAGCTCAGGGGGTACTCCAGGAGTGACTTTTATTTAGCAAGCAAAGTGGACCAATCAGAAGCATGCTTTCGGGAGGGCTGCGGGCCTTTTTTTGGAGCAGTTATTGAGCAAGGGAAAATTCTCAGGTCAACCACACCCAGAAATACCGCCACATAAATTGTTATTCCAGAGGAAGGGACAGACTAGATTGTAAAAGGGAGAAGGCAAAAGTGGAAGGAGAAAGCCACAGACACCCTTGAAGATTTCTAGTGACTTCAGCAAGTTTTCGCCTCCTTGCTCTAATCTGAGTCTGTCCCTGTCTCTGCTGTAATCACAGCAATTGTTTGGGCTTCTATAGCATCTTGTCTTGGTAGAGTTTCAGAACGCTTTCATTGTGGGAACTGGCCAACGCTCTTTGTATCCAACTCGAATGCACCCATCTTCCTGCCGGGAAAACTGAAACTCTTCCAAGTGCTCTTAAAAGGCAGAGTGAGGGAGAGGGGTGCAGATTTAACCCTCTGAGTGTTTCCTGTGAGTTATGGCTCCAGCTGCCTCCTTGCCTGGGGACCAGAAAGAAAGAACAACGAAGAGGAATTGGCTTGGGCTTTAGTCACATTTCCTTTCTTGTGCCCAGAGCCTTGCTTGGGTAAGCTCTATACCAACAGCTCTAGCCCCTCCCTACTGCCCACCAAGGAGCTGGGGTGTGCCCCAGAGGCAGCACTGGCAAGCATACACAGATGCCAGTGCACACTGCTGTGCTCCAGGTGAGGGGTGAGGAAGAGGAAGTGTCAACTCCCCTGGAGTCAAGCCTCCAAATAGGAAAAGTCTCCGGTGTCGCTCAGGAGAGTGGAGCCAATGGGGGCCTTGGAGGAGGTCTGCTCAGAGCCCTGTACAGATTGGTGCCGATGATTCTTGCCAGTTGTGTGTATGTGCAAGAAAAAAAAAAAAAAAAACAGAGACACTGCTTGCCTGCTCCCATCTCTCGCGCTCTCTCTTGCTCCCTCTCTCTTCTGCTCTCTCCCTCCCTTTGCAAACATTGGATTTAAACCTGCTCAGAATTCACCACAGAGGAAGGCAGCAGCGGTAGCAGCAGCAGAAGCAGTGGCAAGCCCAGCAGCTGAGACACCGCAGCCTCAAGATGTACCACCCTGCCTGCTGGATCGTCTTCTCCGCCACAACCGCCCTGCTCTTCATCCCAGGTACCCGAGATGGGCTTTCTCTATTCCTGGGGGGCGATTTGGAGATGTCAGAGCAGAAGAGGAAAGGGGAGGAAGGAGGACCCAGGAGGAAGAGAGGGAGTGTGAGATGCATGTGAGGAGAGAGGTAGCTTGCTGAATGCACGCGCACACCCGCTTGCTCACTCACACGCACGCAGAGGGCTTGCAGCACGGGTTTGCTCTGTTCCCGGCAATGCCATCTGCCGAGCTGAGCTGGGTTCGAGATCTGCACCGCGCTGTGAGACACTGCTCTTTCTGGAGAGGCGCTGACTGGAATTAACCAGTCGCGGTCCCAGGGGCAGGAGGAGAGGGGTTTACACTCGCTGTCGTGGATCCTTGTGACCGCTTATATTGGGACCCGCAGGCTAGATGGGGCGTCCTTATTTCTCTCTCCATCCTAGTCTCGCCCCGTTTCTGAATCAGCCCCGATCTCTGCATCTCCCTGGATCTCTATTTTTTTTTTCTGTCTTTCTTCCCGTCTCTTCTCTCGCTCCTCTCCTCTTCTGTCTCCCCTCTCCCTCCCTTCCTCCGAACGCTCTCTCCTCTCTTTTCTCTCACTTGAACTCCTTCCTCTCCTTTTGGTAGTTCCTATTCCTCTGCTCCTGCTTTTCGTGTCTTCAGTCTTTCTACCACCTCTCATCCTTTCTTTGTCCTTCTACCAAATGGGCAGATTATGCCTTTGAAATTCAGAATCCTCTGGCTTGTAGTACTCATCACATCGGAAATGTGAATTTCCCCTGAAAGAATTTGGAATGCTCATACTGAGGAAGGCTGGGAATCAGGGTTTACCTGAATCTGCCTAGTACCTTCCCTACCTCATTGAACGACTTAAATGCGATCCTACCTAACACAGCAATTACTTGTTTGGGGAAAACAAATCTGCAGTGACACAGGTAAGATGCTGCAATCCTGCCAGAATATACTTCATGGAAATGTTGCAAAACCCAACACGTTTTAATAGATTTGATAATTGCACGCATGTTGTTCACAAGCAGACAGCTGAAAGCCTGCAGGCATCCTTCAAACAATGCTGAAGGGACCAGGTTTTGCTTGCAAGGTTTTAGGCAGCATCAAAGGGTCTTTGGGGCTTCCACATTATACCCCAACCCGGTGAAGATTTTCTTCTTTTTCCATTTTGAGATACATGCTTTTGGTTAAACATTTGCTTGAACCTAAAATCCCATACATAAATACAGAGACGTATATGCTAAGATTCTTAGACCTTTCATATCCTGATACAGGTAAAAAACACACACTCTTACATTTTTATATTCAAAGTCACTTGATTTTTATGTTTAAAAACATAAAGCCCTAAGAATTTCTAAGCTGCCCAAGTGAAATCAGAAAAATGGAAGTTTATGGGGGAGAAAGGAGAAGAGAGAAGAATTTTGTTGTATGACATCTTATAAGGCTTTTTAAAAATTGTACTCGTTCCAGCAGAGATAGGGTCTGCAAAACCAGGTTCCCAGCTGTTTGTTTTGGGCTGAGAAGTTTAGAGTGGGGGTGCTGTTGTTCTTCTTGCTGAATCAAGCTCCAGAGGGGACTGGGTAGGGATGGGGCAGGGCTTCCTGGACAAGACAGAGCTTCAGGGAACACTCAGTCCCCGCTACAGCTACACAGAGGGAGCAGGTGGGTGCTTTGGGTACACAGTGCCAGAGACAAAGTTTGCTGTGTGTGTAAGTCCCATAACTGGATTGGCAGCCCCCCACGTCTCCTAGCACTCAGCCTCCCTCCCCACTGTACTGGGACACAGGTGTGCAGAGCAGCAGAGATGAGGACCCCACCCAAGGGACCCTGACTGTGAGTTGGCTTTCCTCCTGGTGGGAGTCAGAAGATTGCACTTCAAAAGGGGACTGGAGGGAGCCCCAGCAGGCTGGAGCTGCAATGCAGTGCACCCTGAAGGAAGTCGGAAATTAGGGTGATACCTCCCTCTAGAGGTCCCGTGTTACCCAAAAACACAGCTCCCCTCCATTGGTGGGGAGCGCTGACCTTGCTTGCAGGAGAGCATCCTCACCTGGAGTCAGCTGTGTCCAGGGAATGCTCCCCCCAGCCCCCTGCCTCTGGTTTGGTAGAACTGGTGGCTGGTCCCAGGGAAGGAAGGCACGTTGAGCTGAGAGTCATCTGCTCTTAGGGCTGTTCTTCATGTTATTTGTGCCAGGAACCAGGTGGAGACATCCAGGCAGGGAGGAGGAGAAGGTGGCCCTGGAGAGAGGGAAAATGCCCCTTCATGAAGGGCTCCTGCAAAGCCTGCTTGTATCCAGAAGTTCTGAGTATCTGCAATGGCTTATTTGTGACTTATTTTTCCTCACTTCTCTTACTTCCTTTATTATGTTTTTAGATTCCCCCCCACCACCTTTGTTTCAACCCATGCTTTTTTGCCCCATCAGTGTTACTGTGGCTCTTTAGCCATTTGCTTTCCTGCGTAGAGGCTAATGTAATCACGAAACCCTGACCTGGTTAGGCCTCGATGCCATTTTACTCTGCAGCTTTCTATTTCTTGGTAAAACAAGTTTCCATTCTAGAATAATTCTAAGGCTAATATTTTGCTTGGTGCCTTCCAGGGGGAGTCAGATGGTCATAAATTGCTTTTCTAGGCAGAACCTCAGGGGTGGGAAAAACAGTAACTATAATGGAAACTATAAGGAGCCTACACCCCACATGGGAAGGGGACCCCCTTGACAACATAATTGTCATGCCAGGGCTTAAGACCTTCCCAAGGCCGAGCATCAAGACCTAGGGTGCTTTTGTTGTCCTAGTTAGGAGAGTGGGGTCTGGGTAAGGTGGCTTTTTGACCTTGGGTTTGGGGCTTTTGTAGGAAGATGAGTAAGGTCACAAGTGAGCCCTGAGGTGGAGGAAGCAGGAAGTGAAGCCTGCTGGGCATTTGCATCAGAATCACCCTGGGAGGAGGGACAGGCTCTGGGCAGAATCCCTGCCCCCACCTCAGACCAGGCAAGTGGGAGCAGCATCCCAGACCCTTCCAACTTACACAAGCCCACTCTGGATGGCGGCATTGGAGTCTAAAGCCTCATCTACTAGCCTTTTTTCCTTTAGCTTTGAGAAAGGGCAACAGCCCTGGGGGAGACAGGTGAGGTTGTTGCTACACTCAGTGGCCAAGACTCAGTTCCTCCAGTGTAGAGTCATACTCCAGCAGCCCCGGCCCGTGGCTGATGGGAAGACAGGGTCTCTAACCCAGTGACTTCTTTTCTCAAGTTTGGATCATTGCCTCCTGTTGTTCCCCTCTCATCCCATCCTGCTCGTATTCTTCTGGCCTGTGGCTCTAAGTTGGGGGGTCAGCCGTGAAGCAGCCCCATCTGCCTGGCCTGGACTGACTACCATATCCATAGGTGACCATGGATTCACTATGGCCATGAGCCCCAGTTCTTAACCAGGCCTTGTCCTATTAGGGTCAGAAAGCCCTGGACTTGGTTAGACAATTCCATGAGGGGAATTTTTCTTTTCCAGCACACTTTCCCATATCCTCCTCTAGGGATGCCTCCTGGGCCCTAGGTGCTTTGGGCTGGGATGTCTGGCTTTGTGCTGATTCCTGTGAGGAGACTCTACAGCCAGGTGTTCATAAAGTCCTTTCCCCACCAGTACCCTGAACCAGTACAGTGCTGAAAAGCTTGCTGAGATTGCGTGGTTTGCAGGAGGGGTCTCCTACAAGCATCATTCACCATTGGGAGAACCCTAGACTCACTCACTACAAAGAGAAGTGGGCAAGGGCCTATGTGCTGTTATGGCCAAAAACTTCTCATCCTTTTCATAGTCACAGACTCATGCCCCTCTCCCCCAAGCAATCCTGTGGCCCTTGATCCTTTAAAAATGATTGACATGTTAATAAGGTCAGACACATCCTGTCAGTGCTCTGCATTGGCCCAGTGGCATAGCAGGCTCTGGGAAGGAGACAGGTCGGCTGCCTCAGACACGCTTTTTCTATAGCCGCTAGCCGGGCAGCATTCAACCTGAGATTGATCAAAGATCCCCAACGGCTTGAGATTTTCTCTAGTGCTGCTTGTGTGCTTTCTCATATTCTTAGTACCCTCTGCCCTGTAATCTGGAAAATTACAGAAAGACATTCCTTAAACAGCTAGCATTTGCCTGGGTCTTATTTAGTAGCTCTGATCCTGGGCCTCCCATGTGAGTCACTAGGAATGACCTGTTGGTCACTGCCCTACCCTTCAAGGGCCCTTGTAAGAGGGGCTCCACCCTGCTGCAGTGTGTGCGAGTAGAGAACCCAGGTGCTGATTAAGAGCTCTTTGAAATTCCTTGGTTGACTTGAGCTACACTGAGTCTCAATCCACCAATCTGCAGAATGAGTTCCAGAGTTTTTTGCTTCACTGGGACAGAGGAGTCAGCAACCTCAGTTAGATAATAACAGGCCAACATTTCTGAGTTTTTTTAAGATTTATTTATGTATGCATACAAGAACTGGGGTGTAGGCCTGAGGTATGGGGTGGTGAGAGGATTCACCAGAGACAGAGTGGGGAGCAGAGCAGGCGGATCCGCTGAAATCCCCTGCTGAGGGGAGCAGCGGGGAGAGAGGAGAGGTCTGCTGCGCCATGTGGGAATCTCCCTGGCCAGGGATCGAGCTCGTGCTGCAGCTTCTGCAGATAGTTTCATAGACTGAAACTTAACCTGCTGCGCCACCACGGAGGCCCACATTTCTGAGTTTTTAGTGTAAAAACCTCAGCCTCCTCTCGGAGTCATGGGGCAAAAAGACAAAGTGCCTCTTATAGTAGGAGAGAGGGAATTCTGATGGTTGCAGGAGGAAGAAGACAAAACAGAACTATACAGACCATCTATGTCTTTGTCACAGTGCTGAAAAGGAAGAAGACAGTCCATCCATCCATTTACCCAGTAAGATCTTATGTAAGTTTGAATTAAATAAAATCTTACAGTAAATACTCTTCTGATTCAGGAACCATAGATCCAGTCAAACAGGAAATTATTTAGCACTTCTTCCTCGGGACTCACACTGAGTCCCGCACCTGACTTTGAGGCCCCTGCACCCTGGTGACCCTGTCATGCGCAGTCAGGCACAGGTGCAGCCCCTCTGCTTTCCTAAAATGTCGCTTCATGACACCTTTGGTATTAGGTACCTGATTTGCACATTAGCCTTGGACATTGGCGCCTTGTCACCTTCAGCCGTGGCCTGTGACTTTCCTGTCCCTGCTCACTGGCCAGGGGCCCGGGGACGGCTGCCAGTTGCCTGCAGCTGCCTGGGACCAGGAAGAAAGGAGAGAGGGAGCATAGCCTCACTATTCCTGTCAGTGAACTCAAGTGTCAGCCCACAGATGGCCCTTGGCTGCTGACAAGCCCGGCTGTCAGCCGCGGTGGATGTTAGCACCTCTGGATGCTGAGTGGCGCCTAGCAGACACGGGCGGGCAGGTCCTCAGAGGCAGCAGGCAGGCTCCATACTGCTCTCCCACCCCATGACCTGCTAAAGACACCGTGCTCCAGGCCCTGTGGACATTTGTCCCTCTTGCCCTTTTGTGCTGTTGGTGGGAGACTGAGACTGAGATTCTGCTACCTCATTTGCAAGCCTCGGTAGTGTCTGCCTTTTGCTGAAAGGTGGGGTGTGGGGATGCAGTGGGACATGGAGATAGTTCCATTTGCTAGATTTCTACACTGCCAAAGTCTGTGCTCCAAGATGGGGGAGGGGCATTTGAAGGGCTCAGGCCTGGATTGAAGGTGATTCTGAGAATAGAGCAGAAATAAACCCTGTTACCTCCAGGGAAACTGGAGACTAGTGTGCTTGCTGGTACATACCTACAAGTATGTGAATCTACATCCTCTCTTCCTCAACCTCCCCCACTCATGTCAGTGTGCGCGTGCGCGCGCACACACACACACACACACACACACACACACACACACACACACTCACACACTCACACACACACACACACCGTTCCAGGTCAGAGTTTAGCTCCCTCCAAAATCATATCCACGACTTCTTGAGGAAAGCAAGTTGCAGCCTCTTGACTTGTGCTCTTGCCCGTCCAGAACTCCTGCTGTCATCTCCATGTCTTCATGCTCTCCTTGTGGGCACCTCTGGCAGCAGGTCCCCACGTTGCCCTGCCTGTACCAGAGTCGGCTGTGGCCATGCAGATGTGAGTGCCTCTCCCAGAAACACTGAGACCAGGGGTCTCTGCTGGCCCTTGTGCCCCCTGAGCAGTGTTGGAGGCGGGTCCTGCACTTGCTTCCTTTCACCCTCCGCCCACCCACACCCCTCAGTGCTAGACACTGGGGACTCCCCTGCAGTCGCTGCGCTAATTTAATTAAATGTTTGTGAAATGCTTTCAGACACCCCTGGGCAGTGCACTGGGTTTATCATTATGATGCAGGCGCGTCCCCTTCAATGAGCAGGGATGCTGTGCTGAGACCCCTGGAAAGGCCAAGATGAATCGATGCGATAGGACTCAGGTCATTGATTGGAATGGCTGCCTGCTTGTTCGTGGGAGATGGTCAGAGACACTGAAATCCTGCATGGAGGAAACCTCCATGTCTGGCATATCATTTCAAGGGACAGAGTCTCTGTGTGGCCTGCGTGGTTGTTCTTGAACCTTTGTTCCTGAGGAATTTACAAATGTTTTACCACTCTTGCGAGTTGATTTGGTGAATATAGTAAAAGCAAGAATATCTTCATGCTATATGATCTTTGGTGTCATTTGTCCTTCACCAGGAAATTGTGAGATAGGCAGGGTAGATGTTACCCAGTTGTGATATTTCATTGCTTAACACCCTAGGCAGACAGCGGGTGGCCCTGAGAATAGAGCTGAAAGCACTGATACGGTCTATAGGCTGGGCTTGGCCTCTCTGCTCATTTAGCTTCATCTCCCACCTTTCTCCCCACACCAGCCCCGGGCTCTAGTAACGCGGGACTCAGTTTCTCAAACACACCATGTCCTCTCCTTCTTCCAGGGTTTTGTGTGGGAGGTTACCTGAGTTTAGAAAATTCTGATACTCTTACATTGCTTCAGGCTGAGCACCACCCTTTCCATGCTGCAGGGTTCAACTTAAAGTTTGCTCTCCCATGAGAACATTCTCAATGTTGTAAAGTAGATTTGGTCTCCCTCCTTATTATGGAAGTCTACACCAGCTTTCTCCTTTCTAACACTGTGAGTCCACAGATGTTAAGGTTTTAAGTCTCTCTTTCCTTCTTACACTGCGGTCCATAAAGATAGGAAATGCAGATATTTTGTTCTCCATCGGAGCCTCAGTCCAGACCTAGCGACACATAGAAAATTAGTGCTCAAAAAGTATTTGTTGAATGAATGAGTGAGTAGATGAATGAATGGGTAGGTACCCACAGTCCCACAATACTGAGTGTCAGCGTATCTATTCTATCATTCTGTTCCATCCCACTGAATCCTCAGAGGCATCTGGGCCCCTGGGTCTTGGCCTGCCCATCAACTTCTCCATCTGCAGAGTGAGGACAGCGAGGCCTGGGATGTGCTTTGCTAATGAGACATGGCAATGTGCAAGGAATGCTTATAATGATTACTCATCCCCGTGCTCATGCTTGTCAATAAACAGCAGCTCTGAGTAACAGCCAACACACATGCAGCCTCTCGGGCTGGAGCCGCTGCCTTCGGATCTCACGTCGTGCGCTGCGACAGCCACGCCTAAGCGCGAGAGTCATTCTGTAAACACAGATGTGGGCCCTGATGTGGGCTGTTGGTTTAATATAAACCAACATGACTCAGCATATTTAATCAGGGTGTCTGTTGAAGTGGCCCCAATTATTTCAGATTTCGAGTCGGGCCCAGGGTGTCAACAAGTCCACACTGTGCAAGACAAGGAGGGATCATGTCATTCACAAGAAGGAAAGGGCTGGGTTAGGGACCGGAAAATGCTGATGGCATCGGAGTGAGTTATGTCTGAGCAACTGATACTTAAATGGGTTGCTGTCCAAGTGGAAAAGGGAAAAAGGGGCTCAGCAAAGCAGAAGTGATAGAAAAGGGCTTTCCCACTTCTTGTGCCTAGTCACTTTCAAGGTCTAGCCTCTTTCAGAGCTGACATTTCATGGCTGTGGGTTTCTGAACAGAAGAGATCTCAGTGCTCTGAGTACCAAGCACACTTGCTTCTTTGACTTGTTTGTTGTGGGCCTACTATGTGACAAGCACTGTGCTGGACACTGGGGATGTCATATCTGAGCATATGGTCCCTTCTTTGGTGAAGTTTAGTCTAATAGGAGAGACAGACATGACATAAATGAATACGCAGGTGGCTGTGAAATCACAACTGATCTAAGACTGCGGGGCGGGAGGGGTGTGCTCTATGAATGCTTGTATGGAGACTGGATCTTGCCAGGGATGTTAGTGAAGGGTTTGCTGTGAAAGTGAAAGTTGAGCTGACATCTGAAGGGGAAAGAGTAGAAATTATCCAAACCCAAAAGGGAAGGCAAGTGAAGGAGGCAAAGTCATGCAGAGGACAGGCGTGTAAAGCATCAGAGGCGTCCTCCTGTTCATCTAGAGCACAGAGGAAGGGCATGTGGGGCAAGGTGAGACTGGAGGGTTGGGGAAGGCTCTTAAGATGCAACCAAGCCTTGAAAGTCACATTCATCATTTTAGTCTTTATTCTACAAGTGATGAAATATCACTGATGGGTTGTACATGATGGGGATGAGGCTTTGAGCTTTGAATCTTGTGTTGTCGTTTGTAGAGTGGATTAAATGTGAGGAAACCTGGAAAGGGTAGGCTAGTTGGGAAGACACTGGAGTAGTTCAGGTGGTGATGGCAATTGTTGGGAGGTAGTTGGTGGTGACTAAGTTGAAGAGACATGGATGCTTGAGAAACTTTACAGGAATGCAGTGGGCCCAACACACATATCTGAAAAATCTGAATCTAGAAGTAAGCCCACAATAGCACTGACAGCTCAGTTGGGAGCATAAAGAAAACGATATATCTTCTAATCTCCGTTTGCAAGACATCTCTTTCAGTTGAGCTATAAGCTTGACCTGGAACAAGGGGCAAGCTTTTGGCAAATTTTATCATGCCTGGAAGTTTAATAATCTTACTTCCTTAACTGGTGTCCTCTCTGGGCCTACTGAGAGGAAGCCTAGAAATTTAAAAATTGTCAGTCCATGATAAAGATTGTAAAAAGTTCCAGTTGTGTAATTTGTTGGATCTAGCCTGTGACTATTTCCTCTCAGAAAAAAACAAAACAGAAATTTGAGAGAACTTTGGATTGGCATCTAGCATGGTTGTGGATATCGAGATCCAACTGTTTTGCAAATATTACCTTGGTGATTTGTAAATGTGTGCACTCTCCTCCCAAGGACGACTTCCAGGACAATTGCACGAATTTATGTAGAAAAATAGAGGTCCTTGGAGCTGAAAGGGGCCTTGGATTGTCTAATCCATTCCTTTTATTTTGTAGATGAAGACATTGAGGAAAAGGGAGTCTGAGTGTCTTATCCAAAAAGACCTAGAAAGTGACAAAGCCAACTTTTCAACACAGCATTTTCATAACCTCTGTTCATAGCTGGCCTGGTGTCCTTTCAGCAAGGTAGTGAACTTTGCCTCAGTCTGGTATCCTATTGGAAAATGGACTTGTAACCTCTGTTTCCTTGAAACTCTCTCATCTTAGTGCACAAAGAATTTCACCGAACAGGGCAACTCCACAGTATCTTTTATCCAAGGATTAAGGTGATAGGGTCAAGAGACAAAAGAGAAGGCTTGTCCTTTCAGAGGTTTTCTCATACTTTGAGTGACCTTTGTCACTAAACTGGGAGACATCTCAGAATCAATTGTTTCTTGACACTTGGAAGGATATGTTCAGTGTAGTGCAGTATCAAATTCCAGGTAGTGTTGACCTGACTTGTTTGGTCTACACACTGCTTTTGTCATCACTGTATCATTAAAACAACTCTTTTCAACTTAACCTCTTTGGGCTTTACTTTGCATTAAACCAAGAAAAGACGAATCCACACTGAGAATGCCATAATCTCTATAGCAATGATTCATGGTTAAGTGGTGGCTTGTAGTGTACAAAGCACTTCCATGTACATCATAACCATCTTGTATGCTAGTGAGACAACAAAAGAGCCAGATCTTCTTATGCCCACTTCTTATGTTAAGACAGCAATGCTGTCTTAACCATGGATGACTTGGGCATGAACAGGATCAAAATGATAGGTCCAAAAGAGCAGTAGACTCTTTGGAAACTGGAAAGTGAGAGTTCAGGTTCAGAGATCTGCCAAATCTGATCAAGGGTGAACCCAATGACATACAGCAGGTGGTAAGGCTGCGGGACATGACAGTGTTGGCCAAGCACCTATGGCTATTTCTGTCCTTAAGAAGACATGTGTACGAAGGAAGACTTTGACTTCTCTGAATAAGGCAACTTGGTTCTTCTGAGCAGCCAGTGCCAAGGGATCTCCCACACTCCTCAAAGAGAAGAGATGTTGGAAGAGAGAATGTGGCAGATGGAAATAGCCCATTAGTCCACAGGTTCCAAGAGAGACTGGAATTTCCTTGGGAGTCCTCTGGCTTTGTCCCATGGAGAAGAGAGTGCCCAGTCTTCCTTGGCACCGGGGTGGATGCCTCTTTGGGTGAGCCCCAGATGGGAATGGATAATGAAAACTACCATCGGGATTCAGCATCTTTTTCTGAAGGGTCCTACCCAATTTTTGTTTGGGGTCAAAATCTAGAGAGTAAAAGGACATTACCTTACAACTGCCACCAGTTTAAGTCCCACAATATCCTTGAAGATTGTATCATGTCTTCATTATGGTCTAGACACTTCTTTCATTTAAATTAATTAATTATTTTTTAATTGGGATAACTTTGGTTTATAACACTGTATATAATTTAGGGAAATATGTTATCTCCTCCTCAGATGTATATCACCACACCACCCCCACCATCAAAGCACCCAGAATCATTTACCAGAGACCACAGGGCCCCTCCCCACTTTGTTCCTGCCTGCACCCTCCTTTTGCCCTCTCTAGGAACCTCAGTTCTGCAGTCATATTTCTGATGTTGGTTTTGGTTTAGTTTTTTCATTCCTTTGTTTTGTTTGTTTATACTCCACATATGAGTGAAATCATCTGGCATTTGTCTTTTTCCTTCTGACTTATTTCACTTAGCATAATCCCCTCCAGTTCCATCCATGTTGTAGCAAATGGCAAAATTTCTTCTTCTTTTTTTTTTAAATAGCTGATAGTATTCCACTGTGTATATATACCACGTCTTCTTAATCCACTGCTCTGTCCTGGGCCATTAGGTTGTTTTCATAACTTGGCTATTATAAATAATGCTGCAGTGAACAAAGGAGTGCCCATATTCTTTTGAAATAGTATTTTTCACTCTTTGGAGTAATACCATGGAGTGGAATTGCTGGATAAGATCCATTTTTAGTATTTGGAAGATCTGTTTTTAATATTTGGAAGACTCTTCACATTGTTCTCCATAGGGGCTGGGCAGTCTACCCTCCAGGAGCCCTTCTTGGCATTGTGAGAGAATTTGGAAATACTGACCTAGTAACCCAAAGATAGTCTCTGGCTTTGCCTCTGCAAGTATGAGCTGAATGGCTTTGAGCAAGAGGTTCAGCCTTTCCAAGACTCTCAAATCTCTTTCTAAAATCGGAGAAAAATAAGTGCTTTACCTGCTTTGCAGGGCAGCTGTAAAGGCTGTGAGAGATGCGAGGTAGACACACCATACTCACGGTTCTATCGTTGCAGTTGCTGGCTCTTTTTGTACCACTCGGGTTGGACTCTTCTGACTGGGTATTTCTCTCCTTTCTGTGTCACCCACCTTCTTCCTGATTTTCTCTCTTGTTCTAACTTTGACGGGTTTTGATTATAATTGGCAGTGGGACTCACACCAAAGAGCCTGTGACATTTGTTTTGGAGGAGACTTATTTCTGGGAACCCCTGGACTCACTTCCTTAGACCTGAAGCAATGTTTGCTTTGCTTCCCTCCTTTTTCCATGGAGAGTGGTCTATGTGTACTCAGCTGAGTTACTGCCAGAGAACTTAGTCTCTTTGGGTGCTTTAGTGTTGATGAGAGACCTGGATGGGGACAAGAAGAGCTCCAATATGGGGCCCAGAGTCTGGCTAACAGAGCCCCTCAACCTTGTGAGCCCCAGACCCAGCTGGTGACTCCGGTCTCCTGAAGCTACTTCACCACCTGTGTCAAATTTCCAGTATATCCAGTGTGTGGATAAGGAGGAAACCAAACAAAAGGTCAAGAAAAAGTCAAAACTAGCAAGCACAGGAGAGGTCAGGAGGGTGGAAAAACAAGGGAGGGATGAACATAGAGGAATATGGTGATGGTTCACGGATGATACTGTGGCAAGAGAGCTATGGGGACTACAAGGATGTAAGAAAAGAAATTAATAAAAAATTTTAAAAAAATTTTAAAAAGGAGCATCCTTTCGTGGAAAGAGGGGTCCTCTTTAGCTATCCTAAATGCATGCTGGAGAGAGCACTGGCTAATTCCTCTTCATATGGGCTGATGAATGTGTTCCTGATTAAATTCTACTATGATTAAATTCTACTATGCCCAGGTCAGGGGAAAATTATAGAGCATCTTAGGTGCCCACAAACCCTTGCAGCCTCAGCTGAGTTGAATCCCAAAGGAGACCCACTAATTCAGTGTCATGGTTGGGAGGTACAAAGTAGGTAATTTCTGGAGCCACACGCCATTCTGTACCCTTATACACTAGCCTCTTAGTAACATCAGAAAAAGACCCCCTCTGAGTGGAGATGGTGAAAAAGCCTGTGGATTTGAAAAGAGACTTAAGCACAAGAAAATCCCAGGCACAGTCTACTTAGAAAGAACCTGTCTGTGTCTGGGCTGTGTTCTGGGTAGGGAAGGCTTATGGGCCTGCCTCTGAGCTGTCCTGGAGAAGAGCTTGCTTGTACCTTCACCATGTGCTGTGTCTTTGTCTCATCTGGCATGGGGTAGGGCACCGTTCCAGGTCCTCTGTGGTACCAGAACTTTGGTTTTTCATCAAATTTGAATGTCTTTAAATGTCTCTAGGCCCAACTTTGGAGGGGGGTGGGGGCTGGCTTCAGAGATATAGGGCTGCACCTTGTAGCTCTGGTTTTGAACTGCTCAACTCCCAGTCTCTGATCTCACTCACATGCATCACAAGCTGTGTTGATGTGGCCACGGTCCATGGAAACAGTGGGTTTTTCTTTGGAAGCCAATCAGCCAAGGAAGAGTATGAAATTCGGCCGTGTCTGGCAGGCAGATGGCTTGTAGACTAGACGTGCGTAGAAACCATTGACATTTCCACCGGGTTAGTCTTCCAGAAGCACCACTGAAGTCTATGTGCCAGAAGCACAAGAGTTTTTCTTTGGTAGCAGAGTCCTAATTTATGCTGTGGTTCAAGAGCAGAAATAATGGAAGAGAGTTCAGGAGGAAAAAAATCAAAGATAGGTTATAGCATCTTCTCTTGCAAAAGCTTCTGATATTCTCTGTTTTCAGTTGTTCACAATTATTTTTTTTCTGGTGCTATTTGATGGTGACTCTAGGAAGGTAGATTTTTCAGTAAAGAGAAAGCTTTGCAGTTTGACTTGTCCTTCTACTGTGGTACCAGATGTTGATCTGGGGCTTGGCTAGCCATTAGTAGAAATTCCACCTAGATTTGTTTTTGGGCTTACTTTTTCTCAAAAAACAAAAACAAAAATAAGAAATATCTTAATTAATCTCTCAGAATTCCCAGAAGGCTCTTCTGTGTTCCACTGAACATTTGGTGGTGGATGGCAAAGTTGATGTGAAACCAGAGAGCAAAGGTGACAGCTTCAAGGAAAATTAGGACGCATTGAAAGCCATGGTCAAGGAAGGAGAAAGATGAGACGCCAGGCCATGAGACAAGAGGGCACAGGGGTGGAGAGAAAGGCAGAGGTTGGGCAGCCACCCAGAGAGGGATGCTGCTAGTATCCCAGGGAAAAGGACGTCTGAGCCCTGGTGTTCTTGCCTTGGAGCAGAGTACCTTGTTACTGTTGAGGGGTACAGGGGGGCTTTCAGTGGCTATCACCCAGTAGGGCCAAAACCTCTGTGCGCTTACCCCTCCCCATGACACCCGCAGGTAAGCTGGGCAACTCAGAATCAGCAAAAGCGCAGGGCTTTTTGGATTGTATGACAACTGCCTCTTCCAGCCCGCCCTGTGGGCCATCGGCCTGTGGGTACACGTTGCCTCCCGGCCTGCCTCTGGGTTAACTACTTTTGCTAGTAAGTTATTCAACCCCCCTCTTGGTTAGTTTTGTTTTTTTATCTTATTTTGTGTTTTTTTATTTCCCCCCTCTCATCCAGCGTCCCACAGCCTCTCTTAGAGTTAAGTTGGTGGGAGTCTGTTCCCTGCTCCTTGAAAAAAGTAATCTTTTTTTGCTTTGAAGAAATCAGAGCAGAAATGTCATGGAGTGCTAGAGAACTAGCATAGCTCTGTGGTGTGCTGGAGAAAAGATTGCTCCCTGGATTTGCAGTCTTCCAATCATAAGATGTCATAAACGAAGAGGAATTTGACTGCTTTTGTCTTCCTCGCTAGTTTGGGAGATGATGCTTAGCCAGGCCCACCTCCTTGACTGTTCCTTTTACGAACTCATGGCCACAGTGGCCTTTAAAAAACTGCTGTAATGATTCATTTACTCAGTTTGACTGGGAACCCCCCCCGCCCCCCCCCCATCCTGCTTCTTCAGGAACACAATACTCATATTGGGGGTTTCCCCTATTCACTTCTTTTGCTTGGCTCTCGCTTTGGGGTTTGTAGCCAGAGGCTGATGCTCAGTTCTAATTAATTGTCCTGCAAATGACATTTCCCAGTCTGCGTCCTATTGCCCATAGTGTCCTATTGCCCACAGTGTCCTATTGCCCACAGTGTCCTATTGCCCATAGTGTTCTACTCGTGTTGTCCACAGTCCTACAGGGGCTATTACAGTTAAGTGGGTGGGAGTCTGTTCTTGACCCCGACTCTCCTTTATCCACGGGCGTAGTTCTACCTTCACTTATTTTAATACCATCACTTTCCATTATTTTTTAAAAAGTAAGAGCCACTGTACTCTCCAAACTTTTTTGTTTTAATGCTTATACATGCAATATATAATTTATTTATGTATAGATGATATGTCACCACACACACATGTACATGCATGATGACAAACATAAAAATAAGAATTCTGGTATTACTTGCTTTCATATCAGTATAATATTTAGAGTGTTCCTGGGGGCAAGCACCACTTTGGAGACTATTGTATGTCCTTAGTACCAGAGTCAAGATAGAAATGTCAAATCATCTTTGGAAAAATTCTTCTAATGGCTCAGCTCTAACTGCCTATCTCTGGAGCTTAGCATGGGGAGGTGTCCTAGCCTACATTACTCTGAGTACTGGTCCAATACGGTTGCTATGACAGCATCCTAGAGTAGCTATCATGTCCTTCAATAACACTATCTTTGCAGAAGATCAGTAGCCATGTTAGTGAATATAGACCAATTTCAAGAATATTTTCTTGTTTATCAGAAAGACCATTGAAAGGAAATAAATACAAATTGATCTTTGGAAGAAGAAAAGCTAAGGACAGAGGCCACTCATTCCAGCTGCTCATGGTTCTTCATCTCCAGAGTCTTCACCCCTCTCTCCTTCTGTCCCAGTGCTTCTCCAGGGATCACCTATCCTAGAGACCTAGAGACATGGAAGACCCAGCTTTCCTGATTTAGCCTGGAAAGTACTCTTCAGCCTAAGGAAAAAAAAATCAGTTGATATAGGAATAGAATTTTTCAAAAGTGATATTATTAGACTGTCACTATAATGGAGTCACTCAAAAAGGAGTAAAAGGATGGAAATGGATTTATTTTCTTTCCAAAGCACCTGAGATAACTCAAGTCTTGTCCCAGCTTTGGTGGTGAGACTCTGTCTCTCAGATCTGTAGCTGCAGGAAATGTAACTGACCAAGTGCCCCAGCTTCTGCTCTCTGAAGTCTGTTGCTTTGTTGGCTTTGAGGCCATGTTTCTTGCAGGCTTCTCTGAGTGAAGACTGGCCAGAACAGAGGTACAGGTCAGGTCGAGTCTTAAGAGACAAGGTCTCCTTGATGAGCAACTTTGACCAAGCTCCACAGAAACCCGTGCCAAATTTTTTTTAACTATACTGCATTCTATCTTCCCACCCAGGCTTCTTGCTTGCCTCCTTCCTTGCCTCCTTCTTCCCTCCCTCGGGATTAGACCTCACACTGCAGTCTGCTGGCCCTCCCGGTCATTTCCCATTCCTTTCTCATTTTCTTTTATATATGTCTTGCATATTTAGTCCAGTCTTGATGGCTGGCTTTTAGAGGCTCTGGGCTAATCTGTTGTTGCTGGGCTGACTGTAGGTGTGCAAGCCAATGTTTTATCCCACATTTCAACCCTTTCTGGTTTGGTCTTGTACCCTTCCACTCTGCAATGTTGAACTAGGACTTCTGGGCAATTCCTGAGATCTATACTGGTTTTGCCATTAACAGAAACTTGTTTTTGGACTCTTCAAGGTAGAATCCAGGAGTTACTGATCCTTTGGAGGCCCTACGTTGTCTTTGAGTAAATGAGATATTTGTTTAACATGGCCCTCAGACTTTCCCAGCTGGCTTTCTAACTTTTCTGGGCTGATCATAAAGATATTTCTTTCTCCTTTGGCATGATCTAGGTCCATTTGGAAATACAGCCCACAATTTACATTTATTATTTCTCATTTTCTATTTGTTATCTGTCATGTTAACCCATGAAGTAGGTTCTAGCCTTCAGCAATGCTTCAGTTTTTAATTGTGGTGGTTTTGCATTAGGTTTTTGAACTTGATTTTCCTAATGTTCCTATGGCTTGGTTTCTTAGTGTTCACACTATTGGTACTGTAGGCGTATACTTCTTTGTTGTGGGGGTGGGTGGAGGAGGGCTATCCAGCCCGTGGTAGGATCTTTAGCAGTATCCCTGGCCTCTGTCCATCAGATGCCAGTAGCATTCCCTTGAGTTGTGATAACCAACAATGTCTCTAGACATAGACAGATGTCCTCTGGGGGAAAAATTGCTCTCGGTCGAGAATCCCTGCTCTAGGGTTTTAAATGGTCAACATGGTATCCTAGCAACCCCTCTAAGTTATGTCAGTTGTCTTTCTTCCAGCTAATGAAAGGTGGCCGTCTCTTCTTATTTCATAGGCCACTGATTTGTTCTGATTTCAAGTCTGTGAGAAGCTTCTACTTGTCAGTTTTTTGGTTTTTTTTTTTTTTTAAAGGTTTATTTATTTATACATACAGCTGGGGTACAGGCCAGAGGTGTGGAGTGGTGAGAGGCTTCACCAGAGACAGAGTGGGGAGCAGAACAGGCAGATCAGAAATACACTGCTGAGGGGAGCAGCAGGCGAGGCAGGAGAGGTCTGCCGCACCATGTGGGATTCTCCCCGGCCGGGCGTCGAACTCGCGTCACCGCTGCCAACAGCTCCACAGCGCAGCGCCTAACCGCTGTGCCACCGGGGAGGCCCTGTTTTGTTTTGTTTTACTGAAAATTTGTTTTATCCAGAACCAATAGATCAGGTCATCAACTTCATCATCTTTATCAGATGCTTTCTGATGAATACTTTATAAGAATGGCTAACAAGAAGAACTCATTTGATAATACTATTAGGTATATAAGTAGGGTTGTTCTTTGAAAAGGTATGTCTGAAGTAAACAAACATAGCGACATTATTAAGCCATAACTACATTATTAGTTTAGCTGGACTGACTTCCTCATTGAACATGCAATTATTATTAAGCAGCTTTTCTTTAGGGCAAAGTAAGATTTTAATCTACTAGCTTGAGGGTAGTCAGGAGTGAGAATGACAACCCAGATAAAATTCTGATAGACAAATTCCTAAAACTGAACTAAAATACCATGTCTAAAAAAATAATGGGTAATAATAATACTGTAGACCTAAGTACCATTAAGGCAGTAGTGTTTTGAGAGCAATTGAAAGTACTGAGCAATTTGAAAAGAAAAGCATCTCCAACAATCAAGAAGTGAAAATGATCACAAATATTTTAAAAGGATCCTTGACTAGAGTTGTTGGGTGGCTTCATAATGAAAAGGGGAGCTCTTGTCTAGGACATTGAGAGTACCTGCACCCGCTCACAATACATTTGATAGCTGGGAATTCCAAGAACTCCAGGTAGGAGGAAAAGAGTAACTCCATGTAAGCTGGCATGGGGCAGGCAAAGCAAGTAGAGATGCTTAACAGATCGTTCCCTTCAGCCCCCTTGAGAGTGCCTGTGGGCCAGAGCATTTGGCCCATATTCAAGAGGTCAGAGTCCTAGGGCACCAAGCCTAGAGATTAGCTTAAAAGCCTCACTTGTAAGTAACTATAGCAGAAGGCATATCTGACAATTATTTGACCAGCCTTCCATATATTGGTTTCTCATTTGCATGCAAGCCTTTTATGACTCCTACTGCAAACACTGACAATGCTGGAACTTTGAAACCTTACAGATGCCAGGTGATGTGATCCACTACCATAAATCTGGGATGATTTTCACTGGACTGGACCAGTCTTGAGGAATCTCCTTATCTTGCAGAACACATTCTCCAATTCCCAGCTTGTTGCAGATTCTTTTACACCCTAGAGGGGTTTGGTGTGTAAGGATGCACCCTTAGGTGTTCTCAATCATATGTAGAGATTTTTTTTTCTGTATTCTCTGACTGCATTGACCTGATTTCTTTGCTGCTATGTTGTTGCCAATAATACTTTTAGAAGCTAAGCTGTTAATTTCTGTGATCTAACTCACCGATTGGAGTCTTTTCATGACCCATTATAAATGCCAAAGTTGGTTTAGATATAAGCTATTTCAATGTGAAACTCCACATACAGTGATTACTTCTACAAGGTCATTCTGCAACATGTATCAGCTGAGCACTTACTCTCTACCAGGTACTCAGGCCCAGGATAGCGAGATACTAAGCCAAGGTCACTGTCCTTGATATCTCTCCAGGAGAAACAGTCCTATAAACACAAGAATACATTGCAGTGTGTTATCTTTGCAACCTTTTGCATAAACAGTTTTATGAACACATAAAGAAGGAAGAAACTAACTTCTAGGTTTTATCAGGGAGGTTTCCTAGTGGAGAGTATATTTGTCCTGGGCTGTTTAAGGGGTAGACTATCACCTCATGAAGAACCCAGCTAGGAACTGCATTAACCACACGCATCAGTGACTGGAGTTGGCTGGAAGATGTGGGGGAGGGGTAAAGCCATAAGAGAGAGGACAGGGGGTAATATAAGACCTCCCTCTCTCCTTGCAATGTGGAGAAAATTGCAGAGCTTTGTATTCCAAGCAGCAATGCTCTCACCACCTTGTGGATTTGGTTTGTATCATTTATTTATTAATTTAAAAACATTAAAATCTTTTTTTCCTATTCATTTTTGTGTAGATGAATTGGGGTGTAGGACCTCCCTGGTGGTGCAGGGGTTGAAGTGTCAGTGCTATTAAGCTATCACCAGCCACTGTAGCATGAGTTAGATCCCCAGCCAGGGAGCTGACCCACATAATATGGCAGACCTCTCCTGCCCTGCTGCTCCCCTCAGCAGTGTATTTCAGTCAGTCCCCTTATTCTGCTCCCACTCTGTCTCTGGTGAATCCTTTTACCCCCTGCACCTCTGGACTATGCCCCAGTTCTTGTATGCATAAGTAAATAAAAATAAATCTTAAAAAAAAAGAAGTTGGGTGTAGGCCAGAGGTCCAGGGGCTGGAGGGATGTGAGAGGATTCACCAGAGACAGAGTAGGGAGCAGAACAGGTGGATTTATTGAAATACGCTGGTGGGGGGGTGGTGGGCAACAGGTGAGACGGGAGAGGTCTGCTGCGCCATATATGGGTCAGCTCCCTTGCCAGGGATCACACTCAGGCCATGGAGGTGATAGATTTAAATATCAGGGAAATGACTGGTGGTGGGAAGCCTGAACTTTAAATAACCTCACAAGTTTCTAAATGTTTGATTGGAATCAAAAGTCTGAGAACTATTGCTTTTTTTTTTTTTATGTTTTTGTTTTGGGCTTCATGCATTACCCAAGGGTCTTCCTCAAATTCCTCTTTATATTTTTTCCTCTAAGATAGATTTGCAACCTCTAGGCTTATGAAGTCCAAATAATATTATATTCTTCTTTATGCCTTGAAGGGATTGTTTTATTTATTTTATTTATTTATTTTTATATATAATATTTTATGATTAGTCATATCTTTTACATTATTTTGTATCCCCTGTAGATTACCCACCACCGATTTCACCTGTGAACCATCACCATAGTCCCTTGTGCTCTTTTCTCCCCTATTTTGAGCCCTGTCCCTCCCCTCCCTTGCTCAATGTCTCTTATTTAATTCTCCTATATTCCTGTTATAATTGAAACCATTCGATATTTTCTCTTTCTTTATGGCTTATTTTGCTGAGCATGTTCTCTTCTAGCTCCATCCATGTTGCTGTGAATTGCATGTGTTTATCTTTTTTGAATGCTGAATAGTATTCCATTGTGTATACGTACCACATCTTAATCCAGTCATCTATTTTGGGGCATCTGGGTTGTTTCCATATCTTAGCTATTGTGAACAATGCTGCAATAAACATACGGGTGCATGTATCTTTTTGGATTAATGTTTTTGTGTCTTCTGGGTAGATTCCCAGAAGTGGTATTACTGGGTTGTACGGAAGCTCCATTTTTAGTAATTTGAGGAACTGCCATACAGCTTTCCATAGTGGTTGGACCAGTTTGCATTCCCACCAGCAGTGTAGGAGGGTGCTTTTTCTCCACAGCCTCACCAACATTTGTTGTTCCCTATTTTTTTAATACGTGCCGTTCTTGCTGGTGTAAGGTGGTATCTCATTGTGGTTTTTATTTGTATTTCCCTGATTATGAGGGATGTTGAACATTTTTTCATGTGCCTGTTGGCCATTTGCTCTTCTTCTTTGGAGAAGTGTCTTTTAAGTTCTTCTGCCCGTTTTTTGACTGGATTTTTGGCTTTTTTTGTGTTGAGTTGTGTGAGTTCTTTGTAAATTTTTGTGATCAGTCCCTTGTCTATTGTATAGAGTACAAAAATTTTTTCCCAGTAAGTAGGCTGTTTCTTTGTTTTGGTTAATGTCTCTTTTGCTGTACAGAAGCTTTTAGTTTGATGCAATCCCAGCTGTTTATCTTTTCCTTCACTATCCTTGCTTTGGGGGATGTGTCTTTAAAAATGTTACTAAGATGTAAGTCATGTAATGTTTTGCCTACGTTTTCTTCTATATATTTTATGGTTTCAGGTCTTATGTCCAAGTCTCTAATCCATTTTGAATTGTTTTTCATGCATGGTGTGAGGTAGTAGTCTAGTTTCATTTTGCTACATGTAGTTGTCCAGTTTTCCCAGCACCATTTGTTGAGCAAACTGTCCTTGTTCCATTGCATATTCTTTGCACCTTTATCAAAGATCAATTGCCCATATATACATGAATTGATTTCTGGGTTCAATTCCATTGATCTGTGTATCTATTTTTGTTCCGGTACCGTGCAGTTTTAATTATTATGGCTTTGTAGTATAGTTTGAAGTCTCAGAGGGTGATATCTCTAGTCTCCTTTTTGGTCAGGAGTGCTTTGGCTTTTCGAGGTTTTTTTGTGATTCTATATGAACTTCATCTGTATTTGTTCAATCTCTTTGAAGAATGTCATTGAGATTTTTGTTTAATAGCATTGAATCTGTAAATTGCTTTAGGTAGTATGGGCATTTTGATAATGTTAATTCTTCCTATACATAAGCAGGGTATGCTTTTCCATTTCTTTGTGTCTTCTTCTATTTCTTTTAATAATGTTTTATAGTTTTCTTTGTATAGAACTGAAGGGATTGTTTTAATGGTAGGGTATGTCCAAATTTCAGGATAAAGGGACATTTAATTGCTTATTGAATTCTTGAAGATGGGCTTACATAGCTACTATTCTTCAAATTTATCCATTTAACAAATATGGAGTGAGGACTTAGGTTGGGACAACACTATTCCATGATCTTGTGGTTCATCCATGAAAAAAAAGTACTCTGATTCTTGCCCTTCGGAAACTATACCAGTGAGGGGAATCAGATAATGGACAACACACAGTCCACAGACACATTTTGTAGGAGATTAGAAGATTGGGAGTATATGGAAAGGAGAAAAAAAGTGGAGCAGAGCATGGAGTCTGACTGGAAATACTGGGGAAGTCACGTGTGACTTTGTCAGGGCAGTCTGGGTAGGATTCACTTGAAGGGTATTGCCAAGCAGAGATTGGAAGTAGGTGAGGGAGCTTGCCATGGGTTTATCTGAGGGAAAGAGCTTCCCAGGCATCACTGTCTAGTGCACAGACCCTGTGATCTGAATGGAATCATTTTGGTTTATTCAAGGAGCAGCAGAAGCAAGTGTGCCCAAAGTGAAATAAAAAAATGGATGGTGATAGTGGCGATGTGGTCAGAAAGGTAATGGGGGACCCAATAAATGAGCTTTGTCTTCTGTAAGGAGTTTGGTTTTTACTAAATTAAATGAGGTGCTTTTATAGTTTTTTGAACAAAGGAGTAACATGGCTGTGCTTTGTTTAAAAAACTCAATTCAGCTGCTGGAGGGAAGAAGCAGGGAGATCAGTTATAACTGTCATAATCCAGGCAAAAGAGGATGGTGACTTGGACCAAGGTGTTAGCAGAGGAAATCTAGAAAAAGATCATGGTTAGATGTGAAGGCAGAGCTACCAATCTGGCAGACTCATTAGGGTGAGAGAGAATGGATTCAGGAAGGACCTCAATTTTTTTATCTGAACAATCAGAAGGATAAAGTTGACATCAACTGTGATGGAAATATATGGATGGAACAGGTTTTGGGGAGGGATTAGGAGTTTATTTTCAGCACAATTAAATTGATATATCCATTGGACATATAGACAGTGGACATATAATGAGTTTTAAGTGTTTGTGTGTGTGCGCGCGCGCGAGCGTGCGTGCATGTGCGTGCTCATTTGCATGTGCCCATTAGAGTTGTAGGCATATAGATAATATTTAAGTGCTCAAAGCTGAATGAGATCATAAGAAGAAGGAATGCAGAAAGAGAAGAGGTCCAGATACTAAGCTCTGGGGAAGTTCCACTTTAAAAGAGGCCAAGGAGATGATTATGCAGGAACATGAAAAGTTCATTTATGGTAACATGTGGATTGGCTGGTAAATGCATCAAGGAAAGACTGATGGGTAAATGACATGCAGATCTTGTTAGGCACAAAGTTCTTGACACACAAGTCACCCCAGATCCCTATAGTACATAACTAGAGAAACAGAGATGGCGTTATTAAAGCACAGGTCCCATTCATAATGCTCTCTTACATATTTCATGCTAAAGTATAAAGAGAGGCCCAACACTGGGGGAAGAGAAGTGTGTGATGAGCATCATAAGAGAACTTATGACTGTTTAAACCGAACAGATTAATTTACAAACGAGAAGACTCAGGTTTCAAACGTGAACTGATCTAAAGATCACAGCCACTGGTGGGAAAACAGGTACAAAAATGAGGTCTCATTATTCCCAGTTCAGTGCACTTTCCTCTCCACCATCTTCCCTCTTGTTGGAAGTTGACTACAGATCACACACTGAATTTATTGTGAAAAAATGAGTGTTGTTCTCTTCAGTCGGAGCGTCAAGTCTTAGCAACAAACACTACAAACAAACAAGGGGATGCTGGTCCTTGGATGCTCCAGCTTGCATCTCTTGAACACACACTTCGAGCCTGGTGACCCCCTTAGTGCAGGTTGAATGCTTGCACAGAAGCAGACCTGCAGTTTCACTGGTGTAAAATTATAAGCAGAACTTTAGCAGTACTCTCCACTCAAGCCTTTTGCAGTGTGGCCTCAGTGATTTTCCTGCAGTCAGAGGTTTAGCTACTGTGTCTGATGTGGGAAGTGAAAGCAGGTAGGTTCCAGTGGCCTTTCAGAGGAAGCCATCGAGCAAGAGGCAGTGAAGGACACAGGAAAGATGTCAGTGGAAACTTACTGAGTGAGTAACTTAATGGGCGTCTTTGCCTAGTAGAAACTTACAGACGCAGACTAAGCAGAGAGAAGGGAATCCATGGAATGGCTGGAAACCTCTCTGTGATTTAGTGCTTCTGCTTAGAGGGAACATAGTAGCTGCTGACTTAGCTCAATGGGAGGTTAGTTGAGAGGAGTCATGGATGCTTGAGAGCATTTCAAGATAATCTCAGTGTAAAAAAACAAACGGTATTGTCACACCCCTGGGTAAGTCAGGAGCCCCCATTCCTGTCCTCCTGATTGGGTGGTAGTGGGGTGATGCCGACCAAGAGGTAGGAAGCCTTGTAAACCTCTGCCCCAAGATCTAGTAGCCCTCGGCTATTTCCTTGCCATCGGATGTGTGCCCAGTTGCATCCAGCATGGAGGGAAGCGGCTGCTGATACAGGCAGATGAGCTGTGCGGTGCAAAGCCACGGGAGACATGACATTTGACAGACCTCTCCACAGTTACATCCGTTCTTCCCACTCCTCCATGTGATTAGAGGGCTGGGACTAGAGAGAGCATTAGCTGCAGCAGCCCCAGAGCCCCCTGCAGATTCCTATGGATTGAATGTTCAGTGTGGAGATGGGTCAGCCAGGGTCAGATCTGCTGAGCTTGTAGGCATCTATCTCCAAGGGCATGAGGGCCCTTTCTAAACCAGCCTCACCCACTCCATGTGGGAAACTGGGGGAAGATATTACTTTGGATCACTACGTAGAAAATAGACACAAGACATGGAGAAAGATGTTTCCAATGCTAAATGGCTCTTCTTGTCCTTAACCTTGCTACTCAGAGTGTGCTTCTGGGTCCAGCAGGATAGAAATGAGGAATCTTTGGCTCCATCCCAGGCCTAGCCCACATCTCTGATTGCAATCCAGGCCCATCTCAAACCCATTCTCTTCCTAGCAGCCTTTCCTGGCTACTATTCAGCCATAAGGACCTCTTTTCCCTTAACCTCCCTGAGCCATGGTTCTCAACTTTGGCTTCATGTCAGTCACTCAGCAGTTAAAAAACCCAGATGCCCACCCACGCCCCAGGAGATTCTAATATTACTGGTCAGGGTAGAACAGCAGATATTAGTATTTCTTAAAAGCTCTGCTGTTGGGGCCTCACTGGTGGCGCAGTGGTTAAGCACTGCACTGTGAATCTGTGGACAGCGGCGACGCGAGTTCGACGCCTGGCCAGGGAGATTCCCACATGGCACAGCAGACCTCTCCTGCCTCGCCCGCTGCTCCCCTCAGCAGTGTATTTCCATCGATCTGCCTGTTCTGCTCCCCACTCTGTCTCTGGTGAACCCTCTCGCTGCCCCACACTTCTGATCTGTACTCCAGCTTGTATGCATAAATAAATAAATCTTTAAAAAAAAAAAAAGGCTCTGCTGTTGGTTTTAACATCCAGCGTTGGGTATACCACCTTAGAGCAAGCATTACTGGCCCTGACTCACTTGGGATTTTAATGATTTGTTCTTTAAATGATAACTTCTAAAATTGTCATCACTTGTCTCTATACTCAGAGAGTATACCATGTGGGGAAGACTTCTCACCTCCTCTTCTCCATGTGGCAAAGAGGAAGGAGCAGCAGGAGTCTGGACCACTGAACTCTGTTCTTTCCTGGTGTTGTCTGACAGTGTGACCTTGGGTAGGTCACTGGACTTTTCTCAGCTGCCTGCCAGCTCGGATCTTGTGATTGTAATGAGCACTCAGAAAATGGCGAAAGGTTGCAGCCAATCGGCCGTGCTGAAGCCAGGCGTTTAATCTGTTTTAGAATGTTGTAGCTAGCCTCCTGCTCCGCAGAGTAAGAGGTGGGTATTTTCACCTCTGAAGATGTGTCTTCTCAGCCAGAGAGTCAGGCCTTTCATGAGGTTTTTTTTTACCAAGCCTAGCCCATGATGTCACTCAGTCCATATTGCAGGACAGACTCAATCTGGCCTTCAGGATGGCCCAGTATGGCTGGAGAGAAAGGTCCTCTTTGTCCTGTTTTCCCACTATGAGCAAGGGGAAACACTGACATGATTTTAAAATTAACACTCACAGATTAAATAGGAAAGGTAAGAGAGGGATCTAGAGTACAAGGACAAAAGAGATTAAAAAAAAATGAAACCAAATTAAAAAAAATCAAAGCATTCAGCTGCCTGCTGGATTTGGGGAGAAGAAAGTGGGTGAAAGGGACATGTAGGGAATGTAGGTGTGAACGGGAAACAGGAAGGCAGCCACTCCCCGAGCCCTGCGGAGATAGCATCTTAGGAGGCAGGCACAAAGACAGTCCCTTGTCCCCTACCCAGCACAAGGCACATGGCAGTAGCACTGTGCATGCTAATTAAATGTATTTATTATGTGTTGGGACTCCAGGATAAAGGTTTTCTGCTTATGTGGTTAGGCAATGCTTCTTGCAGCAACTTCTCTTTCTGATTTTATCAGAGGTGCAAGCACATCCTCCTTGCGTCTTTGCAGGCCTACGTGTCCTCCATTCTGGTCTCCCCACACTGTTCTCCCTGGATCCTTATCTTAGGCTCATTTGATTTTTTTTTCTTGGTGTTGCTAACCCATTCACGTATTTCCTGAGGGACTATGATGACAGAGCAGGTGGAGGAACAGAGAGGGCATCTCTTGCCACAGATTGTGCTGGAAGCTTTGGGGATTAGTGAGCTCATGTCAGCAAAGCCTTCTGAGCCCCCTTGCTCATTACTACTGAGCATTTTGAGGCTCTTCTTATGTGCCAAGCTATTTGCAGGCATTTGGGAATTAACCCTCTCACAATTCTGGTGGAATTCTTATTTTACACTTTAAAACTCGGGCAACATACTTCAAAAGTTTGGACTGAACTTTGAATTAAGATATGTGGTTTTAGTCTTTCTTTGCTCTGGACTGTAGGAAATAGGACAAGACGTTTTCTTTGCTGTGGTCTCAGTTTTTTCAGATATTAGAAAAGAATGATAATATCTGCCTTTGTCACTCCATAGCATTTCTGTGTGTGACCAGGGTGCTATTGATAGAGAGATAATTTAGAAAATAGGAAGAAATATCATGCTTAGATAAGATACTACTATTCTATCATTGTAATTCCAGTTGGGCTGGTTTCTACCTATTAGAGTCCTGTTTTGTGTTCATTGAAAACAGCATCCCTTAATCTCTAAGGAAAGACATTAGTCTTGACTTCCAAACAATAGACAGTGATCTCCTGGACCATTCAGGCCCAGCAGGGAAGAGGCGCATGTTTGGCTAGCTATGTCTGCCCAGGGTGTGTGGAGAAGGCAGCTGCAGTAGGAATTTAATTTATTCAGTCCTCACTCCTAGAGGAACAGGCTTCCCATGGTTTTGATGCGTAGGGTTGGGGAGGAGTAATGGTAGTAGTTAGAATTAATGTTTTTTATCTTAGGAGGCAGAGGAAGGATTTTGAAGGGCATAGGTTCACATCCTTGCCTGTTATGACTAATGTTTGCAAGGCGTGGGCATTTAAGGAAAATATCCATGGGTGGGAACAAGAAGCTCAGTAGACAGATAATGTGTGATGGGACCAGATATCTGGGATCGTGTCCAAGGTATCAGTGGAATATGGTTGTAAGTGAAGGACACGGTGAAGAGTGAGGGATCAAAGAGAACATGGGGTGAAGGGGCAAAAGTAAATGGATTGAGAGGATGGCAGAGGATGAGCCCATGTGGTAGGGGAGGCTCCTGGGGTAGGTACTTACCTCTGATCAGATTGAGCTTAATGAGAATCCTGAGTCTGTACCCCATACCTGGGCTTCACTGAGAAGATGTGCTTTGTGACCCTGGCTCACCTCCTCCAGGAAACCAGGAGCTTCCCAACTACAAGTAATGCCTGTCCTGAGTCAGTACAATAGTCAATCACCTGCTCCTTCTCTCCGGGGTGTCATCTTCAATATGGTCTCTACCTCAGAAGACCATCTCTTTATTCCTTCTCACTTGGAAGTAAAACTCTTAACATATACTTGACAACAACGTCACTTCACTATTTTCTTGGAAGGATTCTGGGACTGGGCGAGGTCAGTTGCCCTTTCTGAGGTCACGCCACTCAGGGTGGTGGCAGAGCCCGCACCAGCCTTGCTGCCCAGGCCCCGCCACGGCTGCGAGAAGCCTGTTGCTCAGGGATGGGCGGTGACATTCAGCTCTTTAGGGGGTGTCTCAACCTTTCTTAGTCTGTCACATGTAAGGTCCCTGTTGGCCATTTTTGCTTCTGTATTTTAATGGTTTGTACTAATTCCCACTTTATTTTTGTATTTATTTTAATACAATCACTTATAATGAGGATAATGACATTTTGTCTCCATGGTGGCGCATTTTAATTTGGTCTCGGAAATGTCAAAGTGATCGGGCAATTTAGTATCTCGGAAACACAAAACGTGGCAGGGACAATAGAATCCTCTCCCACCATCCATCCCCCTTGTTATCTGCTGGCTGCTGGGGCCACTGTGTCCCTTTCGGCTGCTTCTCATCACTGGCCTGGAGGGGGAGCAGAGGAAGACATTGCCAAGACACAGAGCGGCTAACAGTTAATCAGATCTCAGCACTCGAGCTAAGTTTCTCTGAGCGAAGCAGGGCATTCCCTTCCTGGTGGCATGCTTATAGCAATCCTTCTTCTATCCAACCCAGCTTTTTCTTTTGAGCCAATCAACTTTCATCTTTCTTTTTAAATATTTTTTTTATCTGTTTAAAGATTTATTTTTTATTTATACATACAAGTTGGGGTACAGGCCAGAGGCATGGGGCGGCGAGAGGGTCCACCAGAGACAGAGCGGGGAGCAGAACAGGCAGATCAGAAATACACTGCTGAGGGGAGCAGCAGGCGAGGCAGGAGAGGTCTGCCGCGCCATGTGGGATTCTCCCCGGCCGGGCGTCGAACTCGCGTCGCCGCTGCCAACAGCTCCACAGCGCAGCGTTTAACCGCTGCGCCACCAGGGAGGCCCTATTTTTTTTCTTTTTTTTTCTTTTATGCATGTAAGCTGGGGTGCAGGCCAGAGGTGTGGGGCGGTGAGAGGGTTCACCAGAGACAGAGCGGGGAGCAGAACAGGCAGATTGACGGAAATCCACTGCTGAGGGGAGCAGCGGGCCAGGAGTGCAGGAGAGGTCTGTAGCGCCATGTGGGAATCTCCACAGCTGGGCGTCAAACTTGAGTCGCCACTGCTGACATCTCCACAGTGCTGCACTTTTACCCACTGTGCCACCGGCGAGGCCCTCAACTTTCATCTTTCCAATACTTTTCCAAGGCAGGGTCAGCAGATGTTTTTGGTGAAGTAAGTGTTTCAGGTGCCTTGGACTTCACGAGTTATCTATCTCCTATTCTTCTTATACAGCCCTTTAAAAATGTCAGACTCATTCACAGCTTGCAAACCATATGACTTGTCAGATAATCTCGGACGTGCGGTGCTTAGTGAAAGTAGAGATATAGGCTTTGAAGAGTTTAACCCAGATGCTTTCAGCATGGAAGTCATTCTGTATAACAGAGCCCCAAATAGCGCCCCCCCAACACACATTGGTTTTGCTGAAATTAAGTAGTAGTACATTCACAGATGGTGCTGCAAGTGCTGATTTCTGCTTTGTTTTAAATGCAGGATTTGGAGCTTGGTCTGTTCTCCTCGGAAAGCCTGTGTTGACTCATGTTTGAAAAACCAAGTTGGTGTTGAGTCCGCATTTGGAGTTCTCTCTTCTAGACTTCCTCCTCTGCCCTTCCCTGTTCCACGCTTCCTCATAGCCCATCTCCTCTCCCCCCCTCTTTGTCCTTGGAAGGAAGGAGATGGATTGTCTCTGCAGATGGGGCCAGTGCTGCTTTCTCAGTGCTGAGAGCCCCCACATTTGTCTTGTATTCAACACTAAGGCTTGTTTCTTGGAAGCTAATCTTTGAGATGGAAATCAGTATACTGAAAGGGACATACTTGGCATGGCCAAATCTTCAGGTCAAACCAGGGAACCTCCCAGCATAACCCAGATATAGCCCATGTCCTAGGAATGGCCTTAGGCAGACTTCTATTTAGAGGCTGCTTTGTCCATTTCTTTGCCAGCTTTTCCATGTAGTAAGGATACTTTATCTCTATAAAACAGCAATAAGTGGACACTATAATATATTTCACTTTTAATAAGGTGTTGCCAGTTGCACACGCTCTGTAGAGCAATTAGTGTCAAAGGCTGCTAAGCAATGGAGGGAGCTGTATCTGAGTGTTTACAGACTGGAAGGATTTACAACTGGGATTGCAGGCGCTGTGGCCGCAACAGAGAGAATGGGGAGGAGAGGTTGACCAGCTGAGTTTAAATCCACTGACCCTGCATATTCTGGAAACTTCTCCAAGGCAGGCCCTCACATTGTATGGTGCTCGTTCCTGGGGAGATATTGACGGTCCTCACAGAGCTCATGTGGCAGGTGAAAGAATGGGTTTAGGAATCCCGTAGATGTGAGTTTCAAACTCAACTCTGACTCCTTAGCAAAAGCGTTTTGCTGAAATTCATTTTCAACGTCTATACAAATGAGATGAGAAAACCTCATCAAAGAGTTTAGAATATAGGAACCTCTTTGCCATCCCAGGGTCTCAGATCAGGTTGTGTCCTTTCAAATGTCATGTCTGCTCCATGCCTCCTAAAAAGGGTTAGGCGCCTTTTTATGAATCAAGTCTAGGCTACCACATCCAACTTGTTCCATTTCCCTCAGAATTGTCCTGTTTTTAAAACTAAAGGCCCTGTATCCTTAGTTCCAGGCAAACTAGGACAGCTGGCCACCCCTAAGTCCTGTTTAGAGGTATCTACCTCTGGGAAGAGGGAAGAGGCACTTGGTTCATTTTTCCCTGTTTGCCTCTATGCTTTGAGGGCATGGCCCTGGCTTCCTGACACAATATGGCGCCACTTCTCTAACTCAAGCACAGAGGTCGAGCTCCCAATCCTATCCAATGTGGGTGGGCGCCAGTCATGCCCAGAGCGTCTCAACGGGGCCAGGCAAGCAGCCCCTTCTCCCCACCCTGCTTGTCACCTGGTTCAGAAGAAGCCTGCGTGGAAACGGCAGGGAAAACCTCTCTGGCCCAAGCGGCAGGCTTGCTGTGCTATATGTGTCTGAATTTTTTGTAGGGTAAGAACAGGGAAAGGGCATGAACTCTAAACCTTCACTGTGTGGCACCATTGCCCCCACTTTGCTGAGAAGGAAATAGACTTAAACGTGAAAGAAAATCCCAAGCAGCCACTCGATAGTCAGTTGTTGCGTCAGGGTTCCAGCCAGGTCTCCAGTCTTGGGGGGCGTGTCCCGCTTTTTCTCTTATTTCCACACTTCGCCATTAGGTGAGTGCCTTCCCTGAAGAGATAGACATACTTTGAGACTGGAGGTGCATAGAAGGGGCGGATCGTCTAAGGAGAAGTGAATGAGAAGGCTTGGCTGGGTTGGGGACCAGAGGGGGCCATCTGATTCTTGAGTGGGGTGGCTGCAGAAAGGGTTGTGAGCAAAGGGGAAGGCTTATGGCCCAGAGGGGAGACAGATGAGGGGACAACATGGTGGGTAGAAAGGATGGAGGTTGTGAGGGGCAGGTGTGGGATTCCTGGGGGCCTGCTTCACAGAGGCCTTGAGTGCCTGGCAGGGGAATTTATGTCGCTATATTGAAGATGATTCGCATCCTTCCAGAAGTCTCTCCCCTTTCTTTTCCTGCTAAGACAGTCCCAGCTCTAAATGTTTCTGCCCACCTGCCCGTGTTCCCCAGGGCCTCCACCTGGTCCTCTTTGCTCGTCCTGGGAGCCCTCGGCTGCGTCATCCTTTGCCGGCCGCCTGATTGCCTGGAAGTTGTCTTCCCTCCCTCTCCAGCTCCTTCTCCCTCTCTCCAGCCTTCTTTCTCAGTTGCAGCTAAGTCCCTATCTCTGGGTTTGTTCTCAAAATTCGAAGGTTTCTATTTTCACACCTTGGTAATTGGTGCTATCCGTTGAAAGTAACTCTGGAACTCCAGCCTGCCGGGGTCAGGAAGAGCTGAATTGAATTAAAGGAGGAGAATTTGGCTAGAAGCAAGAGGAGGACTTGAGCACTTGTGATTTTTCTCCTCCAGGTGGCTAGCAACCTGTGGGCACCTCCCTTAATGGGAACCCTGCAGAGTTGGTGGTGGGAGAGCCTGAGACCCCCTGCCTATTCCTTTGCTCAGTCAGGGAGTGACACTGGGGACCCAGGAAATAGAAGCCAAGAAAAAGCATTTTGTCACTGACGTGACATTGGAGTGATTAAATATGCAAAACACCCCCTGTTTTAATAGCATAATGGCTGGAGAGGGGCAGACAGAGCCAGGTGACAGCAGCTAATCCACCTGCAATTCACACCAGGGTGGCAGACACGCAGTCCCTGGCCTAAGTCACTGGGAAGCAGGTTCCGTGCTGTTCTCAGATGCCCAGATGAGAGGAAACTGTGTTTTTTGCTGTTTCTCCTTTGATGTAAAAATTGAATCAATCTTTAGGTTTTAAAAAATTATTATTATTTTTGCTGGTGTTGCTGATCATTTATTTTTGACTCCTGGAAGATTTTTCAATTATTGGAAAAACTCTTATTCTTCCAGGAAGCAGGTATGTGGTCTTTCTTCGAGGCTGTGAGATAATTATTCTCATCCAAACCCATCAGTGGGTCTGCCTTGAGGACAGGGATGAACTTTGGGTGTGATGCACAAAGAATCTCAGAATCTCAAAGAATGAGTTTCCCTTGGGGCTGAGGAAAGGTCAAAATAATGAACTTCCACTGTGGCCAAAGGGGTGACTGTTCCAGTTCCCTACCCCATGGCCACATGAAGGGGAGGGACAGAGGAGCGTTACATCACACACACACACGCGCGCACACACACACACACACACACACACACACACACACAGAGAGGTTATCATATGTTAATGGTGGAATATTGACAGCAGAAAATATAAAAAATATATAAATTTTTCTTTAATCATTGTAATCCTGATAGAGACAGCAAAAAAGAAAACCTGCCTTGTGCTGCTCCCTGTTCCTGCCCCTGCCCCCTCCCTGCCCCTCACTGCAGTGGCGTGCTTCTAGAGCTTTTCCCCTTGGCTTTTCACTTTCCAAACCTGGCTTGGTTCCAGTCAGTTAAAAGGTTGGCGTCTTTTTTTTTGAATGACGAAAAGAGCACAAGGGATTATGGTGATGGTTCACAGGTGAGTCGGTGGTGGATAACACCTACGGGGAATACACAAGAATGTAAAAGATATGAATAATAATAAAAGAAATTGAAAAAAAAAAAAGGTTGGTGTCTGAGGGGGTGGCGTTGTTCCTGAGTGTGTCCTCGGTGGAGACGGCATTTTGTAACTGCCCTTTGGTGACTGCAGTGGGAAACAGCAGGTGGATGTTGAGGTCCATGCTGGTCCTCTCACCTCTTGACTCTGGGTTATGGACGTGGACAAAGAACAGAACCTCCTGGAGCCTCAGTTTCCTCACCTGTACTGGACAATAGTGCTGCTAGTTGCCACATAGAGTTCCTATTAAACTAGAACACTCATTCCATCTTAGAGCAAGTCAGATGCCACGTGCCATTCATGCCAGCTGTTCTTCCATTGAAATTTAACACAGACCACTCCCCTGGCCTGCTTCCTTCTTACAGGTTTGCTTCCTAGCTCTTTTCTTCCTTGTATTTCTCCTTTGGATCCCCACTACTTTTCATAGCCTTCATAGCAAATGAAAAGTAAAACCAGAGCATGATCCTATTGGACTCTGATGTTAATAGACTTGAGGCCATGATCTTAGGTCTGTCCAGTATCTGAAATTTTGCTTCTTAATTAAGCTTTAGTATGATATGTGTAAATGGGTGCGGAGAAGGACTCACTATATTTTCAGAGTAAAGTTGTCTAGGGTCCCAGAAGGCCCAAATCATGCAGAAAAGGCGACAGAGAAGAAACTTGTGGGTTTGTGGTTTTGATCTTGGCATTGTCCTGACCTTGATTCTGTTTCTCCAGTTCTTCTTGGTCCCAGTATGTTTCTCAGTGCTCAGTTTCTGTATCTTTTTCAGCCTCTGACCCTTTTACATTCGAACCCAGCATCCTCACCACTTCATGTCTTGACAACACAGGGATAATTTTAGTTCTTTCTTGCAGGCTGTGGGATGGAGTCAAAGAAATAATGCTGGACAGCTGGGGAGTTGCTCTGAAACGCGTTCCGAAAGAATGAGACCCCTGTCTACACTGGACAGGTCCCCAGCTCCCATGCTCACGCACTGGTGTCCCAATGAAGGAGCGCAGCAGAGTGACCTGCCTGCCCGCTGCCTGTGCTGCTTCTCTCCTCACCTCTCCTGCATGCACACGGGCCGTGCAGTTCTGGCCCCCGCACAGTCTGCCCTGAAATTTATACAAGTACAGCTGATGTTCTCTTTTAAATTGACAAAAGCAAAGGACGGAGCCAGGGAAGTCCTCTGACCCCAGAGCCCTGGTCCATGAAAATTACAGGCAGTGTGCAGTACACTGTCTCTTGATGTACTTGCAGTGGGGAGATGCTGGTTAATTTCTCAAGACTCAGAGGTGACCCAGGTTTAATAAAGAGAATTAATGGATTTGAGCTAAAGGTCCTGGCTGTTTCAAGCAGATAGCCTCTTCCTTCTAAGACAGTTTGTGGGCTTATGGTGTGTTCCTTCTCTTTGGGGAAATAGCTTGAGCTGGCTGTTTAAAGGTGCCTTCCTCTCCCTTTCCTTCTCTTCTCTAACTGGACTGAGATGGCCATGTGTGCCTCGTGCAGACTCAAAACTGACGGCATCAGGGTGCTTCCTGTTGACAAGGGTAACTACAACAGAAAGGACACAATAATGTTGCAGGGGAAGCTGCCATCTTTCTGAAAAGTGTTTTGACAACAAGAAGTGAAACTCCAAAAAATATGATGTCTACCCTTTCACACGACAATTCTGCTTTCAAGATTTTATCTTACGGAATAATTAAGGATGCCCACAGAGGTATCCATCATAGAGATGTTTATTTTTGAAGAAGAATGGGGACAAAAAGATGTGTAAGGATAAGGAAGTAGATAAGTGTTTATGCAATGGAATAACAGTCATTAAGAAAATATTTTGCTGAAGTATTTTTGTTAATTTGAATGAAATATATTCTTGGGTTCTAAAATACTATGTGTAGCTAACCTCATTTTTTTGTAAAAAAAAAATGTATATGTGCAACCAGGTGAGGATGTCCACCAAACATCTGAATGATGAAATTCAGAGCAATTTACTTTAGTTTTGGTTTTATTTATCCTCGATTATTCCCATAACTATATGAAAATTGTGCAGTAAAACACCTGAGAGGGACTTACTCAGATGGTGCTGGGCAGTGCCTCTGCTGGTGTTTTTCCTGTTCGGTGAGGCTTAGGCCAGACCTGCTCCCTATCCTCTTATTTTCTTCTCTTACAAAAATGTAGATCACAGGCTCCCAATAGGTGGGTGGTGGTCTCTGGGTGGCAAAGCTGGGAGCTAGTCAAGGTCACACTGTCACAACCAGTCCCAGGTAGTGCTTCTGGGAGGCTCTGGGAGGGAAGAGCCTAAAATTTAGATTTTGGGGCTGGGTGGTCCTTCCCAAAGGGATCACAGTGTTAACTCAGCCACTCTGCCATCCTGATTGCTTCCTAAATGTATTCTCAAGTGTGCTTTTCCCATCCGGTTTTAAATGACTCCCATGGGGGTGATCCCACTATTCCCCAAGGAGTCTGTTCTGAGTTTAATAGCCTATTCTGCCATCTAATAGACCTCACCGTTAGGACATTTCCCTTCCAGTTTCCATTAGCCACTAAGTGCTTATACATTTTACCCTTAATATTTATTCCAAATTTTTTAGTGGGCATTGAATTTAGACTTTTTCGACAGTAATTGCCTGCTTAGCTCTACTTTCCCTCTGATATTAACATCAGGATTATTTTCCCTTTGATAGTTTGGCATCATTGTCTTCAACTTAATTCTTCTGCAGCCCTAGGATGGGTCTTCATCTCTACTGACATATTACTCTATTCATACAGCCATATCTTCTTTGCCACTTAAAAAAATAATCAGCTTTTTACTAAAGACTTAGCTTCAAATCTTCATGATGTTCAGATGATTCCTCTCTTTGCTTTATATACTGGCTGCTATCAAGGGTAGAAAAAGGGTGAAAAGCTGATTTGGAATGAGAATTTGTCTCGTGGGAGCTAAGTATGAAAACGGGGAAGTGGGCGGAAAGGCATAAAGCACCCGCACAGGGCAGACCAGCAATACTGAACACACATATGTGAGATGAAACTTCTTTGAGGGCCACAAACCGGGCCAGGGGGGAAGTGCCCCAGGCTGCGCCCACTACTAGGTCTCCGAGGCTGACTCCCAGATATGGGTGGCTCCACAGGCCACCCTACTGCCCTCTTGCCTCTGTGCTCAGTGATCCCACAAAATTCGCCAGGCTAGGTTTTTGCTTACAACAAGACAGGAAACTCTGATAACCACCTGATATAAAAATTGGCCTATCCAGAAATGATGTGGTTTTCCTAAGTATTTTTCCTGCAGGTTAGATCCTGGGTGTGATTCTAGCACATCGTTTCCAATGTACTTAGCCCAGCCCTTGTCCTGCCCTTCACTGGCACCTGTGAGCTTAATCAGCTATAAAGTTTGGGGTGAGATCCCAGGATAGAAAGGTGCTAGGAGTGAGAAGGACAATAGTTGTGCAATTTCTGGGTTATTCCTAATTTGGGTTCCTGATCCTTTTACTTTACTGACCTCGTTTTCCCTCTGGCATTTCTGTTTGCTAATTGAACTATAAATGCTCCTTCCTTCCCTTCATTGCTTTTTAATATATTACCCATTTTTTTATGTACTGGAAGCAACTCTCTCTCCATGGCCCGAGGCCAGATGGTGGTTCCCATCTGTGGAAGAGGATCTGAGAGAAGGTTTCACAGCTTGTTGTGCTGCTCAGCCTACCCTGGTCATGTGCTGCCTCTGGGTGTTCTTCTAGGAGTCCTCACATAGCTATGGGTGCTTAATGCCAATGTTCCTTCTCCCTCCACCTCCCCAGTGTCTTTATATTTTCTTTTTCTTTTTTTTATGCATACAAGCTTTTTTATGCATGCAAGCTGGGGTGCAGGCCAGAGGCATCGGGCTGTAAGAAGGTTCACCAGAGACAAAGTGGGGAGCAGAATAGGCAGATCAACTGCTGAGGGGAGCAATGGGCAAGGCAGGAGAGGTCTGCTGTGCCATGTGGGAATCTCCCCAGTTGGGAGTCGAAGTCCATCGCTGCTGCCGACAGCTCCACAGTGCAGCTCTTTAACCCGCTGCACCACCTGGGAGGCCCTCCCCAGTGTCTTTAATGAAAATAAAAGGAGGCAATTCTGAGGGAAAGGATGTGTAGACATGATAGGGGAAATTTTGTTTATGAGCAGGAACTAAGCTATAATCTGATATTTATATTATCATATATATGAAGATATTTTCTCAGCCTGGTCTCTATACAGTAAAATTGATCAAATGAGGTATTTTTCTCTCTTTACCAAGTGTGTGGTGATGCCTTACAAAACTGAGTGGGGGGGCTCTTTTCCAGGGTGAGTGATGCTGACGGTAAGGTGGTAAAGCAGCCAGGACAGGGCAGACACCAGCAACCCCACACTAGTGGCCAATCCCCCCAGGGACCATCCTAGTATTTACACTAACTTCTGCATCTTTTCTGCTCCCTTTCTTCTCCACCCCCATTGTCACCATTGTTACCATCCTAATGTGACCCGTTATAGCCTATCACTTGGCACACTCAACTTTCTTACAGAACTTCATACTACTGAGTCTTTCAATTCATTCACTCATTCAATAAGCATTTACTGAGCATCTACTTGCTTTGTGCTGGGCACTGTTTCAGACACTGGGGATTTTCCAGTCTTTAAAACAGAAATTCTTGTCTTCATGGAGCTTATATTCTAGTAAAAGAGACAATAAAGAATGAATACATTATATGATATGCTCTAAGAAGCTAAGAGCTACGGGGAAAAATAAGTTGATAGGGGCCTAGGGTGAATGAAGATAGAAATTTAACAAAGATATGAAGAGGATGAAATCCGAAGACTTGATGATATCTGGGAAGAAGCCTGTATGTATAGAAACTGTCCTTGAATCTAAAATAGACAAAATTGCCAAAGTTCCTGGTCTTCCAAAACTTAAGTTCTAGAGGATGAGGCGAGGAAGATGATGATTAGGCAGACAAAAGAAAATGATAAAGACTATTTCAGTTGGTGTAAATCTTGAAGAGAAAAACAACAGATTGATAAACTAGGACACGATCCAGAGAAAGTTTATTTTGGCTCATATATTCAGGGAATCCTCTTTGAGGGAGTGACATTTTAGCTGAGACCTAATTGTAAAGAGTTAATGAAGGAAAAACCTGAAAAAAGCTTTCCAGACAGAAGGATCAACCAGCCAAAGACAAAATGGTGGGAACCACCTTGTCAATTTCAAGAGATCATTAAGAGACCACCAGGGCACAAAATGGAATAGAAAAGAACACAAGGGACCATGGAGATGGATCACGGGTGAATTGGTGGTGGGCTACCCAAGGGGAATACAAAATGTAAAAGACATAAATAACAATAAAAAAAAAAAGAGACCACCAGGGAGCATAATGCAAGATGAGGTTTTTTATCAGTGACCGAGATTAGATATTATAAGGTCTGATAGACCTTCATGTGATGGGTCACATTAGGATGTGGATATTATAAATGTAAATTTATAAATAGAAATATAATATAAATGTGAAGTTGTTGAAGGATTTTGAGTAAACAGTTATGATTTGATTCACAATTTACCAGTCCATTCTAATTTCTGTGACAACAATAGATTATGTGTGCCTTGGGAAAGGAGAAAGAGGGTAGGAGACTGCTTAGAAAATTGTTGCTGTAGTCAGGATGAATGATGTTGAGGCTCAGGATTGTGGCAGTAATGGTGGAGTTGAGAGATGCTAGTGAATTCAGCATAAATTTTGGAAGTAGAGTCAGAGAGATTTATGATTTGTTGGTCGTATGGAGTGAGAGGGTGAAGAATGAGTGCCTCCAAAGACTTCAGATTTGAGAAACTAACTGAATGGGAAGGCTGGGGAAAGTGCATGTATGTCCACTTGGACTCTTCTGTTGACTCTATGTTTACTCTAAAATATCATCCAAGTAGATGAAAGGAAGCTGACATTGTGAGTCCTGAGTTCTGGAGAGAGTTCTGCTAGTGATAGATATATGAGGACTGTCAGCATACTGCTGTCTGTTTTTGCCGTTCGTTTGGGTGAGGTTGAATGGGAAGAGCCTGGTAAGAGAGCTCTGAGCAACGCACACAGAGGTGGAGGAAAGGCAGGCTAGGTAAGGTAGGCTGTGAAGGGGCAAAGATGAAGTAGGAAGAAAAACCTGGCAGTGAGTTATGAGGAAGATAAAAAAAGAGTTTGAAGATGGTGAGTGATTAAAGAGAATGCTGTTTTCCAAGTCCGATGAGGGCAGAGAGCAGACACTTCTGACCTTGGAATTGTTACCTGGTGACCTTAACCATTTCATGAATACCATGAAATGATGCATTCAAAAGCTTGACAGGAGTTGAAGTAAGAATGGGGCATGAGGAAATTGAAATACAGTCAATTTTCAATTATCGAGCATATTCTGAAAAATCACCATGAACACTGTATTAATAACTATGGGACCATTGCTCCTAAAAGAAATGCAGGGTTATGTTCCTGACACTCTCTACTTATAATCTCTTCATCAACTGATCAGGACATAAACTTACCGGGACATAAACTTACCGGTGTTTATATATACATTGTTGACTCATTAACATTGAACTCACGGTCAACAGCACTATTGTTCGTAACTGAATCAAGCTTACGTATGTATTTTCTCCATAAACCACATCACAGCCTTCTTGCTTTCAGACACACTAGAAAACACCTCAGTACTATGTCTGAGGCTGTTTTAAGCAGCCAAATTACCAACAAAAAGCACAAAAACTGGAGGTTCTACTAAATGGACTACAAAAAAAGGACACTTGTTGAGAGTATGAAACAGTATGTTTATACCTGAAACAAGAAGGCGACCTCAGCTGGGAACATGTGTTTCAGGTGACTCAATATTTTTGCTGCTTGGGACATGCCCATGAATGATTGCAAAAATGCTTGCAAGTGTCCATTTGGGGGTTAGAAATAAATGTTAGCAGAGAGGCATATTTAGAACCCATGAATAATGAAAACCCAGTGCGCTAACTATAGGCAACTCTTTGGAGATGTTTGCTTGTAAGATTTGGTATGATAATGGAGATATTATTTTATTTCATTTTTTATAATGTGAGTGATACTGCAGAGTGTTCTCAGCATGAGAAGACTGATCCAATACTGAGAAAAATTTGATAATACAGAGGGAGGAAAACCACTGATCAAGGAACGTCTCTGATACGATGGGGAAAGTGGCCGCTGAATCATCAGTTATAGGCTTTGATTAGAGTAGCTACGGTAACATCAGCATGGACCACTCCCCGATCTCTCAGTTTTACTTTTTGTAATGTCTTCTTGTAATTAATTGGAGTTTTATTCTCATAATTCTTACTTATTTCTTATTAATTTCTAGGCATGTTTTAATTTTTGATGTTGTTTTAAATGGGGTTTTCCTATAGCTGTATTCTGCAACTACTTATTGCTGCTATGAAGGAATCTATTGATTTTTGTATATTTCTTTCATATCCAGTCACTTATTGAACTCTTAGCAAATTTTAATAATTTTTAAATGAGATGTTTGTGCTTATAGACAGACAATTGTATTGTTTTCAGATAATGAATTTATTGTTTTACCTCCTCCCCCTAAGTGTTTACTTAAAACCTCTAGATGTTTATGCTTTTCTTACTCCTGAATTTATGGAATTGTCTCTTAAATTCAAAATTTAATATGAGATTTACTGCTAATTTTTATATAACTTTACGAGCTTGAGGAAGTTTTCATTTTCCCTGAATTCTCAGTCTTTTTTTTTTTTTCTATCACGACTGGTTGTTAATTTTACCAAAGCTAATTTGGCATCTAAGAGTATTATTACATGATTTTCCCCTGTATTTTAATGTAATGACTTGTTGTTGATAAATCTTCTATACTTGAAATCTGGTATGCTTGGCATGAACCTTACTTTGGATTTGGTGCAATTTTTAATATGCTGCTACTTTTTATTTTATTTTTGTTTTTTGTCATGTTATTTAGTAAATTTGACCTAAAATAATTATTATTTTTTTCTCTGGCTGATTTTTGTATCTAGGGAACTGTCACCTCATTCAGTGAAGTGGGGAGGTTTCTAATTGTTTTACCTTGTGGGTTTCACCACCTCTTCAGTGTCTTTGGTCCCCCTGGTTTTTGTTTCTTGGCTCCATTTGTTGGCAGCACATTCACCACCTAACCACAGATCTGGCTGTCACTTCTAGGTGTGCATTTGCCAATTCCTCCTCTGCATCTCAGTTCTCTGAGTTGCCAACTTCTATTTTCAACTGGTGCTTGGATTTTTTTTTCCTTTTAATTTAGAACCTTAGGTAGAGAAGATTGGGTCTTTCAGTCATGGAGCATGGCCATCATTGGACCAAGCTTTAAAGACCCTTTCTTGTTTTATTTATGTGTATACTTTTTTTACATATCAGAAGGGATGTTGTGTCGTGTGCACTGTTACTTTGTTTTCAGTGCTGCTTTAAAACCCAGTAATATATCCGTGGTTGACCGAACTACTCTTAACTCTTAGTGGAGCACATCTATCAGGTTTTACCTGTCTGTTCCTTCTGTGATGGACTCCTGGTTGCATCCAATGTAAGTACTGATGTGAGATCTGTAAACACGTTTCTGTAGTGTGGACATTCTATTGGGATGGATGTGGGATGGATGGCTGTGCATCGTGTCACCTGACCATCCTCCAGGGGCAGCTTTAGTCTCCTCTCCCACCTGGAGTGCTGTGGGGTGTTCTCACTACTTCCTTCAGTACATGACTTATCTGACTTTGTAAATGTTGCCAATCAAACAGGTATAGATTGATATCTCCATTTTATTTGCTTTGAAAAATTTCTGTTTGTCATGTAAAGTATTTCTTCATTTCCTAGCAGGTCTTTGTGTTTCTCCTTTTTAAAGTTCCACATTCAAATAAATTCTTTGCTCGTTTTTCCTGCTGGAGATGTGATTGCATCCATCATGTCCTCTGCTACAATAAATTCTCAGTTTTGATGTGATCAAGTGCATGCATAGATACATGTGTACACACACACACACATATTGAGTAAAAATTTAGGCTTTTGTTTAGATATCCATTCTCTAGCCCTGTTATAAGATATTCTCCCATATAGTCTTCTATTAAATTTTCAGTTTTATCTTTCTCATTTCTGTCTTTAAACTGTCCTGTATCTTATCTTTGAGTGTGGAGTTAAATAGATACATTTTATTGTTCCCTATATAAGAGGTTGGCATTCACAATATAATTTTTCCTAGCCCCAGTTGTCTATGTTGCCATCTTTATTGTATCTTAAAGCTCTCACAGTTAATTTTAGCAGCAATGAATCAGGCAAATCTTCCCCAAGGGCAACATGGGGCAGAGGTAATCCTTCTTCCTAGTTACCTCTCCGTCTGTCTCCCCACCTCCATCCTGAACTGGGGCCACTGCCTCCCCTGATTCCAGTGCTCAACAATGCCACTCAAGTTCAAGGCAATATCCCCATTACAGGGGTTTCTTGTGGACAGCGTTGATATTTTTGTTGTAACTTTGTAACACCCATGCAGTCCTCTGTGTTCTATAGTTTCTTTGGTTGATTTTAGGAGAGGGAGTCAGAAGCCCAAGCAAGCTTGATATTTTGACAAGGATTACCTTGGCAAGCACTCATACCGCCTGTCATCTGCCACCTCCAACTCAGGACATCTGGATTCAAACTCACGTGTTCTCTTTCCCTGTCCCCAACACCATTGTTGGTGTTGTCATGGTCCTCCAAGCCTGTGAGTCCTCTCCTCTCCCCACTGTTGCACAGCCCTCCACGCAGCCCTCTGATGCCCTACAGTGTGCACAGTTGCTGTTCATTCCCAGCAACTGCCTCCACGCCCCCTGCCCGTGCGCCTGAGACACAGAGCAATGCCCTCCCTGATCCTGGTCACTCTGAGTGCCAGGGGCTCGAGTGGAGAGATGACATAGACTCCTCCCCATAGGTTTTATTTCGGAAGACCCTTTATGTGACATGCCAGACCTGCTTGCTCTGACCTCAGGCTCCTTTCTGTCTCCTCGAACTCCAAGTTCTGGTTGTTCCATTTTACTTTCCAACTCCTAGGTAGAAGGCCCCCAATGCCCCATCCTCCTTGCTTTGTGCTCTTCTCTCCCTTTGGGAAAGTTAATATCTTATGTTTGTTTTATTTTGTTGAAAGGTTATGAACACTGTCCTGTATGTTGTTTCATTTTTAAAATTTTACTTTTTTTAAAAAAGATTTATTTATTTATGCAAGAGCTGGGGTGCAGGCCAGAAGTGCCAAGGGGTGAAAGGATTTACCAGAGACAGAGTGGGGAGTAGAACAGGCAGACTGACTGAAATACACTGCTGAGGGGAGCAGTGGGCAAGACAGAGGAGGTCTGCTGCGCTATATGGGTCAGCTCCCTGGCTAGGGATCGAACTCGTGCTTCAGTGGCTGCTGATAGCTTCATAGTGTTGAGACTTAACCCCTTGCACCACTAGGGAGGACTATGTTGTTTCATTTCGCAACCCTCCCCATAGAAACTTTTTTTCTTGTTTTCTATAAATTCAGATGTCCCTCTAATATAGCACTTACTGTAGGCTTAGCTTATTTTTCATGTTGGGGTTCATATTATTAATTATTTATATTATTAGTGATTAAATATTGGATTTTGGCAAGGACATAAGGAATCTGATCTTTTATGGATTTCTGACACAAAATAATTCCTCTAGAATGGCCTGGATGATTTTCTTTTCACTACATAAAATTGTCATCACAGTTTCATTCATTTTTGTGGTGCTGGGAAAAAAGGTTGTGGTCCAATGAAACAGACCTGGATTCTAACACTGGATCTGCTGCTAGAGAGCTGTGTGGTCATCGGTCAGTAACTTCCCTTCTCTGGCCTTCACCATTCTCTGTTGCAAGACGAGGTGATTAGCTCTCTATTCTCTAGGGACTTGTTAAGCTCTAATGTTATATTTGATTAGCGTAAGCTCTTCAGGGACAGAGGCAGCCTTGTGCATTTTGCATACAGAGGCTATCCAGTGTCTGTTCCTTGAATTAGCTCCTCAGCAAAATCCTCACTTCAGATGTACGCTCCACGTTCACATCCAAATGCACTTAATCTCAATAGAGTTATTTAGAATCAATGAGCTATGTCATCCTGCTAATAATCTCAGTTCTCTTTGTCACCTATGTTTGAATAGACCCAGCTGGACCCCCAAGTGCTTGCAACCCCCTCACTCCCCAAGTGTGAACACAAGTCCTTGCATTCTTGATAATCTCAGTAAGACAAGATGGTAAGACCTATTCAGACCCTCAGACTAAACAGTTCATTTAGAAATTAGTCAATCATCTTATTCATATCGTGTCAGGGGTGGTAAAACCCCATGAACGACACCATCAAGTGTGCTAATGATTGGGGCTCAAATGGACGAGGACCACACTCAGCGACTTGAGCAACACATGTCTGAGTCACTTTAGGAGAACTTCAGATTGCTGCTTCCTTGAGTCTGAACTCCCTCTGAGTCACCTGAGGGCTCTTTTCTCAGTGATATTTCTGCACATGCCAATGTCTTCCCAGCAGAGACTTGAGGCTGGGGGCTTGCTAATGGGACTGCTGCTATATTTCTGATACTAATGGTAGCACGTGGGCATGGGAACTTCCAGGTTGGGGACTTCCTGCCCTGGTCATGTCTCGGGCTGAACCCATTACAGACCATCCCTTATGGTTGTATGAACTGACTGACACTAGTGTGCCAACGGGAGCCGAGAGTGGCCCTGAATGGACACTGTGCAGAGAATCACCTGGAGAATGTTTGTTGACCGAGCACGATGGGCCAAGTTCTGGTTCATTGTGTCTGGGGTGGACCCCAGCCTTGTGCACCTGGTACATTTACCCCCACCTGGGTCAGAAGCAGTGATCTTGGGCCACCAGAGGAAGGCTGATTTGCTGAGCATGTGTGTGCTTGGGGCCAAGCACTGTGCTGAGTTCTAAATAAGTTATTTTATTTAATCCTTATGCATCCTTTAAGGAGAACACAGTGATTCAATTTAAAGATTGAAAATAAAAAGCAACAAAACAGCCCTGAGGCATCGGTAGATTAAGTGATTTGCTCTAGATAACAATGCTACTAAGTGAAGACCTGGGATCAGTTGAGGAGGGTAGCACTTTTTTTTTTTCCACTTAACTCTAGCAGTTCAGGTGCAGCAGTGCCAGGTGGAGTTTATTAGATAGTAGGGAACAGAATAAAAACATGAAAAATGGATACAGCATCCACGCTCAAGGAATTCAAAGTCTAATATTGGAGACCAGGCAGAAGCAAATGTTAAGTGGGGAAACATGTAATTGAAATGTCAAAATAGTGTATCAAATGGAAACATGGTGTGGAAATTATTTTTTAGTTTGTCTATAGTTTAGGTTAGTCTCGATGGCCTTTGAAGGAGGTAGATCCTGGGCTCCAATTACAGGCCTGTCATTTGTCTTATGTAACTTCTAGAAGGAAGCTGGCTTGAAAGAAATCAATCAATGTACAATATACAAAGATCCCCTAAGCCTTACAGGCAGCGTGCTTGGGGGCTGAGATTTAGGGGATGCTATAGGCTATTTATTGCCCATATGGCATCCCAGACCAAGGGCATGTCCTCACCCTGAGAATACATACTGTATTCACCCGGTCAGCCTGGAAGACCCTTGATCAAATCATGGTGGTCTCAATGTCAGACTTCCTCCTCACTAGCACATACCCTGTCCACCAAGGAAGAAGGGATGGGACTCTGGGAGGAAAAGCCAGTCAAACAAGGTGGTGCAAACAGGAAGGAGGTCATGTGGGATGAATGGCTGTTTTCTTCCTCTTCCTCCTTCCCTGACTTCCCAGAGTCCAGGATGCTCTCTGGTGGATTGTGGATTCTGCCCTTTTACCCTGATCCACCCTATCCTAAGCAGATTTGCCCCTTTTCCAATAAAGGCAAACCAAAATTAAATCTATAATTATCATTACTAATTCCACTTAATTAGTCACAAGCCAGCAGCCAAATTGGCTTTCTCATAATTATCTGATAAGCAGTAAGCACATCTCATAGATTATAATTAACACTACTTAATTAAACTCTAATATACATACACCCTTTCCTCAAAATATATCTAATTGGGTTCATAACAGCAGCAGATAGAAATTCCTCTTTGGTTATCCTTCTGTTAGGGTTTCAAATTCCCTCTTTTTTTCCAGTCCCCTGAGAGAACTAAGGGTGAGTTGTGGATACTTTTGCTCATTTATTCTTTCAGAAAGTTATACATTTTCTCTCCAGGAGTCTGAGGAAAGTCCCTAGTCTTTCCTCTCTCTCTTGAAGTGTCTTCTCCAGATTCAGAAAAACCCAGTCCACAATGGCCACACAGCTGATTTATGCTTCAGACCAGGGAAATTCCAGATCCTGACTTCATTTCTATCTCTTTGCCTTAATGCTGACATACTGTTGAAAATGTCCTGCTCACCTCTACTTTAAGCTGGGGGTGGGGGGTGGGCAGAAAAAATACCCATCAAACGTCCACCAAAAATTCTAGCAAAATTTTTTTAAATGAATGAAATACAGAGCTTGTCTGAAGTCCCGAAAGGCTGCGATGTATATTTTTCACCCACACGCATCTCTGGCTAGGCCGAGGAGCACAGGTGTGTGATGTTACAATCCCGTAGAGGTTCTGGCTGGGATAAGAAGGTAGAGTTTTCAATGTCTTGAAAGTGAAAAGACTCTCTTCTTGGTGAGATTGCTAGCCACCCAGTCTGCAGAGAGAGTGCAGAAAATAGGTTAAAGAGGACAAAAGGCAGTTGTTATTTTATGTCCTCTTCCAGGTAGTGCTATGCCAGAGAGAAAGCAAAGAGCCATGGCCATCTCCACGTGCTGAAGACCAGAGGGAAAAGAGAGAGAAAAGTAGGGGAAACAACTGTGATAGAAAAAGGGAAAACTTTTTCAAAGGCGAGTAATTCCTTTGATTGGCACATTGGTTGGGCCCTGTTGATAACTGGCTTTTCATTTGCAAACCAGTGAGTAAGCTATGTATGGTAATGCTATGTATTTCCTTAAGATCCTGTTCTGTAGAATTCAACGCTTTCTGCCAATTGTATCTTATTTGTCTCACTTACTTGTGCCAAGAAAAAGGAAGGGAATCAATAAATGGTTCCGAGGTGGTAGATGGTTGCATACTTACTTTCTAGAAGATCAAACAATGGCTAGGGGAGTCAGAAGGTGTGGTGATTACAGGATAGAACCAGCTATCCTTCTGGGTATTTTTTTCTGCCACTCAGTCTTCTCCATGACACTCAAGTTATGAATCATTCTCGGTGCAAAGTCTGCCCTTTCTCCATGACTGTGTGTTTTAAGAAGGCAAGACCTGGGATTACTTTGAATACTGCTAGATTCTCAACCACCTCCATCGTCTCACGTGTCATTCATGCCCAACACATCCCTGTTTATGAATCTGTGAATGAATGTCCTGTGATGTTCTTCCCACTAGAACAGAAAAAGAAAAAAGGTAAATTGACTACGATTATTGCCACACAGGGAATGTATCTCAAACCTGAACTGTGAAATTGATCCCATTTTTGTTGCTACTGGATTTCTCCTCTGAAGTCCACTTTGGATTAGGAAAAGTTAACCACCTAACAGCAATCCGAGAGGGAAAGGGCTTATCATTTATCTTGGTAGTTCTTCTATCTACTTTATTCTCTGTGTTCCACCAAGCCATTTGACCCTCGGGCCAATCTCTAGCAATTTAAATTGGCTTTGGGAAAATAATTAGACATTGAACTATCCATCTATTCATAGCCCACAAAGGCAGTAGCTATAAATGCTCTGGAGGAAGAGCCTGCATGTTGAGAATTACCTTAATGGGTTTTTGGCCCAAATGCCCTTTTCTTCCTTATTTCTTAGGTTCCTGTGTGCTTTGCCAGGTCAGTTGGCTGGTGACAGCTGTGTGAATACAAGGAGACCTCTGTCTGGGCCATAGTTTTGCTGGTGGTCCTTAGAAGCTTTTGAAGCCTTTTTGCCTTTTATCCTCTTCTTACTCCCAGGGAGTCTCCAAATGAACACAGCTTGCTCCTCACCACCCATGGCCCCTGGGATGACTCCGTTGCCATCTTGCCTCTCTCATCCTTCCCCCCAGCCGGCAAGGGCCTTTTCAAATTTCAGTATCTTGGCTGAAAGTATTCTCATCCCATAGGAACCATCTTAGGGGAGATACTCCGTTTATCCAGTTCCTTTGACTGAAGCTGTCTTGGCCACCTAATCCTCCATTCATGCTGGGCTTTCTGTAATACACTGGGTTCGAATAAATCATACTTTCAAAGGTTAAGACTGGATTTCAGCAGTCAACTGTCCTGCTGATGGCTCTGTTATTTTCTGAAACTAAGGAATAGCATGAGAGCTGGTGGGCTTATAAAGGGAACTGAAGAGATTGGATCTACAATTCCATCACGCTGAAGGTACTGCTAATTCTTTTACAAAAATGCAGAATCATTTCTACTCCTCTTCCATGTTGCTGCAATGGAACAGAGAGGTCTGTTTCTTACTGGTGTCTTCTATTCTGAAAGACCATGAGCACAAGCTGGCTGCTATGCTTTTTTCTCTCTCTCAAAGCAAGAGGAAAGAAATGATGAAAAAAGATGGGATATGATAGGAGGAGAACAGTGGAAAAAGAGGGAGTGAAGCCAGCAACTGCCTCTCCTGTGGCTTGCAATATACAAGGAACAGCCATGGGTTACCTCTGTCTTTGCCTCCTCTCTGGCTTGAAATATTTACAGTCTCTTGGATGTGGTACTAAGTGGCAAAAGAGGAAAAAAGTGCACCCATATACAACGAAAAATAAAACACTTCAGCAGCACTCAGTTATATGGCAAAGATTTTATTAAATAACTATAATGTTTGCCAACATATGCCTGTAACCAGACCACAGCTAGTGTTGGGGTATGTCAGGGAAGGTGACACATCCAGGAACCATCAAAACTTAGTTGGTAGCCATGGTAGATGTCTGTGCCACTTGGCAGGCTGGGCTCCTTGGCAGGAGGACTCTTCCCGTGCTTGCTGGTGCTTCACAATTCCCCGGCATCCTTTTTCTCTGAAGGAAGCTGGCACTTGCTGTGCGCGCTCAAAAGGTAGTGCCCCAGCACATCCGAGATCCCCTACCTTTCCGGCCTCTATTTTCTCTCACCCACTCCCCAGCCATTTGTCCTTTTGTGCAGAGTGATTCTGAGATTAAGTAAGTTCTGGTCAAGTCTCAGAGGGCAGCCAGAGTGAACTGGGTCCTGGGGTGCTGACAACCTATTGACGTTTTCCTTTGAAGTCCTGAAAGGAATTCATGGTTGTGTGGCTCTGTGACTGCCCACGGAGTCCTCAGTCTATAAGGATAGAAAAACCTTCCAACGCTGGGGCTTTTGGTGGTGGAGAGAAATTTAGATCCCAAACTAACAAAAATCATTTCCTCTCATTATCCACCTCCACTCTTCTGCCATACAATACTATTAATGCAATCTCTGAGCTACTTCTTGAGCTTCTACACATTCTTCCTGACCTTCCACTATTATTCTGAGTCCTTGTTCCACATGCCCCCAGGTATATTCCACTAGGCAAACACTAGAAACCTCCCAGAGTGAAGTCTACCTGTACAAAATTGATGGCTTCAAAAATACCTTCTTTTATAGATTTAACCTGGCATTATATTAATTAATAGCATATGTATATATAAATTTTTATTTACTTGGCCCTCCCTGGTGGTCTAGGGGTTAAGTCTCAGTGCTGTCACCTCTGCAGCCTGAGTTTGATCCTCACCCAGGGAGCAGACCCACATTGGTGCAGCAGACCTCTCCTGTCTCGCCCGCTGCTCCACTTAGCAGTATATTTCAGTAGATCCACCTGTTCTGCTCCCCACACTGTATTTGGTGAATTCTCTCACTCCACCCTGTCCCCCTGCTCTACACCTCTGGCCTACACCTAGTTCTTCTATGCAAAATAAAAATAAATAAAAAAGAATATAAATTAAAAAAATAAATTTTTATGTATTTGTCTTAAACCCTTGTAAGTCTAAATACTCTCCACTAGAAGTCAGGGTTCCATGGGGAAATGGTTGGCTGATTTCAGGAGTCGGGCATGGAATGTTGAGGTGACCTTGGAAGACCTTTTATCGGAAAACAAGGACATGCTCAAAAACAAAAGGGAATGTGCTAAAAGTACACTGGGGGCAACTTGGAGAGAATCACAATGACCAAGGTTTGGTAAAATTTGAGCTTCAAAAATAATAATTTTGATGGATTATAATATGTTTCATAAAACAAAGCATCCCGGAGTTCATAATATTACTACAAAATTAGAGATGGGTCCTTTATATGGAAAAATGCCAGCTAACAGATACGAAAGAAATGACAAAATTATAAGATAGACATTTTATAGTCACAAAATAATTTGGGCAAGTATCATTAGTGGAAGATTATTAGATGAATGTTATTGGAACACCATAGTCAGAGGCTCAAAATATCATCCCACAGATTATATATTAATTACAAATAAAAATATGTGACATTTTACAATAGAGAAACTCAAAATCTGTTCATCAACTGAACATATTAGCACCACCAGTGAAGGGACATACTGATACTTTGTGTATTCTGCTTTGATAAACATGAGACAAAGATTAGGAAATACTTTCGCATTAATGTTAACTTTCTTGGGAATTTGCAATGTACTCTTAAAAGGTCACAACATCACCTTTGTAGTATTTTTGGTTAAAAAAGTTTAAACTTAATATAATCATGAAGAAACTATTATGTAAATCTTAATTGTGGACAAATTTATAAAAGAACTGGCCTGAATTCTTTCAAATACCAGTATTAGGAAAGATATTTTTGTAAAGGCAGGGGTCTATTCTTAATAAAGATTCTATCAGCAAAATACAATGATGACCTTTACTGGATTGTAGGTCAATTGAAGGGGGGAAAAAGCTTTGTAAGACATTATTGGGAGAATTAAAAAATTAAATATAAACCGTAGACTGGAAAAGAAGTCTTGAATCAGTTTTAACTTTCTTCAGAATTATCATGGCACTCTTAGGAGACACCTGCTGAAGTAATTGGGGGTAATTGTTTTTTTATTTATGCAGACAAGAGCTGGGGTGTAGGCCAGAGGTGTGGTGGGTGAGAGGATTCACCGAGTCAGAGTGGGGAGCAGAACAGGCATATCTACTGAAGTATACTGCTGAGGGGAGCAGCAGGAGAGACAGGAGAGGTCTGCTGTGCCATGTGGGTCCGCTCCCTGGCCAGGGATTAAATTTGTGCTGCAGTGACTGTGCACAGCCTCATAGTGCTGAGACTTAACCCTTTGTGCCACCAGGGAGGCCCCCAATTGGGAGTAAATTTTAATCACGATATCTGCTATGTATTTTCAAATGGTTTGCTGGTGATGGAGAGAGAGAGAGAGAATAGGGGGCCTGGAAAAAGCAAGTACATGTGACAAAATGTTAATGATTGATGCACATCAGTGAATTTTTGTTGTACTATTTAAAACATTGTTTTGTAGGTTTGGAATTTTTCCAAATAAAAAGTTGAAAAATTATAAAAATGAAACAGACATGTGGATCCAAATCAGTCTTCTGGCACTTGATTCTGAGAGTGGGGAAGATTATGCACAGGCACCTTCAAATGACCCCCCTTTCTCTCTGACACTCCTCTGACTTCGGTTGTCTTTAGTTTTCCATAATTTTTTTTTTGCAGTGACAAAATATAAAATGACCTTGTTCACTAGCCAATTCCATTTCCTTGTCTCCCTCTAAGTCCATGACTCAGCAATTCAACTTTTAAAGGGGTTCAAATTATTTAAAACCACAGATAATGCTGAAGTCAGCAAACCTAGTTAGCATCACAATTTTAAAATAAGAATGAAGAAACATTTGCACGGGGCTGTTGCTGGAAAAATCTAGTATCCTTTTATCAAACAGACACAATGGACTTGATTTTGATGGAGAACACCTCCTAATATTCAGCCCTCCATATCTAAGTTTATTTAAAATTTGAGAGTGGATTTGATATCTATATAGATGTTTTTCTGCTATCAATCCTTCTGACCCCTTCTGCTCTGGGATGAGAAGTTATCTGTTTCAAAGTCTCCCATCCAAGTATTAACTAGGCCCGACCTGCTTAGCCTCTGAAGTTACATGAGGCATGTTCAGGGCGGTACAGCCATAGACAAGAAGGCCAAAGTCAAGATCCAGAAGTGATCTAGATAGGACTCATCTGTCCTAAGGCCTTGATCTGAAGCCCCGGCCTCTGTGAGCTCCCATAATAGATCAGAGGGAGAGACAGACCCCGTCACAGGGAACACACCACCATTATAGTTCTTTGACCCTTGGCTTAGCTATGGGTCACTTGTGTGTGGGGGTGTGGGAATGGGGTTGAGGAAGGGCAGGAAGGGTGGCTGCAGGCAGTGCTCCTGATCCAGCAGAGTAGAAAATGGTCAATATCTCCATATCTGGGGAGGACATTGCCAATCACTGCAGGGTCAACTCAGATATATTCACCAATCTTGGACTTTCATTAGCTAGAAACTCTGGAGGATTGTCTTCACAGATGAGAAAAATGAAAGGACTCCTTACAGTGGGAACAAAATATAATTGTCATAGGCTATTTCTGGATGGATAAGGGGACTATTTGGTTCTCTGCTGACAGTCTCAGCATTAAAATGCAGCAAGATAGGTGCAAAACCTAGGGTGACACACCCCTAAGAGTGTACCTAACCCTTCAAAAACAACACTAGGTAAGGCAGTGTAGCAGCACTGAGGCCCCCATACCAACAAAGACCTGGGTATATTGCTGCAAGAAGAGTGATATGGCTCATGGTAGAGAGATAGCCAGTTCTCTACCTTTGCCCTGGTAGCAACAATTCACTAAATGTTTCCTAAATACTGCCAGGGCTGACTTGGGCCATAAGTGGAGTGTTGCTTCTTCCAAAAGGCATGGCCCATTGCCTTCTATTTCTTTGTAATCATGAGAAAATAATGCAGACAAATGTGTTTCCATTGAAAAGGCCATATCGTGCCATTCAAAGTCTTCCCAAGCAAAGCCTTGGCCTGTCTTCTGACATTTGCAGAAGACTTGAGGGTTGGCTCTTAGTGTTGTGTGCAGAGAATAGAAGCAACTGAAAGACCCTCATCTCTGAAAGAAAGTATGTTAGAAGTGTTCATTTGTCTTTTCACAAGAAGCAAAGAAATCAAACTTAACTTTCCATTCTATTATGTTTACTAAGATTGAGGCAACATTGGCTTACATAATTATTAATATTTTAGAAGTATAGGATCCCCTCTCAAGTATTGCTCCCATAATGCACACACTACCAAATCACCCACAGTCCATCACCACAGTCCATGTGCTCTCTTCCCACTTTGTTCTCACCCTGCCTCAAACCCCTCCTTCTTTAGATGCTTCAGTTCTGTAGTCAGATTTCAAGGGGTAGTTTTTAAGTTTATTTTTACCTGACCCTTAGTTTGCACATATATATTGCACATATATTAGCAACACTATCCAGTATTTATCTTTTTCCTTCTGCCTTCTTTTACTTAACGCTATCCCTCCCAGCTCCATCCATGTTGCTGCAAATGGTATGAATCTATCTTTTTTGATTGCTGAGCAATATTCCATTGTGTATATCAGGGCCCGGAAGCCATATGCTTGATCTGTTGCTCAAATCTTCTGTTCCCAACTCTACTCATCCACATCTTTATGCATCTTCCTAAAATTGCCTCTTTGTTATCAGCTCACCTTCAAGGACCCTATGACCATCTTATGACTCTTAAGTCTCCTACCAACATCTTTCTTAGCATAAACTTTTTGTTTCAGCTCTAATAGAATGTAAAATATGCTGTGATAGTCTTTTGCTCATTCCAAATGTTTTTTTCTCTCTCTTTAAAAACTCAAATGTTTCAAAATTCAAAAGGCACAGAAGGGATATGAAATATCTGTGAAATGACCTTCTATTCCTATGTCCTAGTCAACCAATTCTCTTCTCCCAAAGCAATCAGTGCTATCAGTTCTTTAGTATCCTTCCAGAAATAATCTCCTATGCAAATTCTCTCTCTCCCTCTCCCCCTTTCTCCCTCCCTTTCTCTCTCCTCCTCTCCCTCTCCCTCTCTCTCTCCCTCTCCCCCTCTCTCCCTCCCTCCCTCCCCCCACCCCACACACACCAGCAGTAGCAGTAGTTGCAGAATACAATACACACTATTTAGTATCTTGATTTTCACCTAACAATATTTCTTGGAGGTCACATCAGTATATAAATAGCATCTTTACCTGTATTTTGCATATGTTTTTGATTCTCCCTTGTAGCCTCTGTTTCTCTAAATCTTTCTTTTTCTTTTGGCACCCATGTCTCTCCATGTTACCCCAACTTCCAGGGATGTCTCCCAATCTTGAGCTAGAGATATTTGTTTTCTGAAGTACTCCTTCACCATCTTGCTAGCGATCTTTACTGTCAGAGCTTTCCAGATAGACTGTGGTTTCCTTAAAGACAAAAGGTCATAGATTACCTTGCTTTACAACTCCAATGCTAAATCTCTACCAGAGAACCTTCTCCAAAGCAAGGGTACCATTTGTTTGTGGTTTTGATGAGCCTAACTCTACCCTGTCAGAGAATCTGTATCAGAGACTAGGTTTGTTTGTATTGACCCTGAGTGATCTCACCAGCCAAGAAATGCCTTCTCAAGCATCTCTGGGAATGCAAATGTGTGCTTGTCCTGAGCAAGACATAAAGGGCAGCATTTCCATACTTGTTTTCCTTCAATAGCCAGTTGCTCCTTCTCCTTTTGTCTCCAAAAGTCAGCCAGGGGGTAGGTCTGCTAAAGCACAAGGCACTGAGTGAAAATATCAGCTCTTTTAGTCAGATGCCCTCAGGGTCAAGCCCACTTCAAGACGACTGGCAGAGTCATGCCTGTTCTTAGGTGTCCAGAAGTCCAATGGCTGGTCAGTGCTGTAGAAACAAGGGGAAGAGGGGATATCACACTTTGCCAACTTCCTTCCCTGCCCTCCTTCCCAGGAATGTCTGCCAGGCTATCTGGGACCAGCTGTAAGTGCCTGCCTTCAACACGAAGAGGGGGGAGGCTATGTGGCTTTTTCACACTCTGGTCAACTCCTCCCGGGGGAATTTCTCCACTGTGAGATTGTCCCCAGATTAAGTAAATAATTTCACATTAGTCTAATTAATTCTAATAGTCTCATTAATTGAGTCTTGGAGCCTCATTCTCGAGGGAGTGATGGCCAAAAGCTGTGAAGAGTGTTTTCTTTCGCGAGAAAATCATATTGTTTTCCTTCAAGTTGGGTATCCAAAGTTGGCTTCTGGGATTAAAACAGTGTCTCCAGTTTCTTGGCGTTTCATGAGCTTGTCTTGACGCACAGAGTCAGGACACTGAGAGGTTGCCTTGTAGGTGTTGCTCTGGGATTGCGGGGCTGAAGGACTAAATCAACAGGCAGCATTTAGTGGCTTACCTTGGTGTGAGTTAGGACAGATACATAAAACTAAAGGGTGACTGTTGGGCCTCTTATTCGTCTTTGTGCCTTCCCATCCTGGTCGCCATGTGTGGGGCCTGGGCTGCAAGCTTGCTAGTTCTTGATGGTGGCAGATGAGGAAGCAGATCACGAAGCCCATAGGTAGGAGCGCGAACAAGTCTTTATTATGAGGCACCAGGAGATACACAGGTAGCAGCAGCAGCCAGCAGTGGCAGACTCCTGGGCTCTGTCCGCAGCAGTGGCCCCCACCCCATGAGGGGCCAGTGAGAGGCCTTAACCTCCCCCTCCCTCCACAGGAACCCTATTAGCTTTTGTATCATTAACAGACAAAGTTGGCAGAGGGCCAAGTTTAGGCCTGGTTTACACAAGTATGTTTGTTCATGGGAACTATACATCGACATTACATATTATTTACTGTTCTCCACATACATGAACCATGTCTCAAAGTTACGTATTGTCTACTAGGCCCCCTGGGCTGGAAGGTCAATGCAGAAAACAGCCTGAGAAACTCAGAAAACTGTTTTCCCTTGGGCCCTACATTGACTGATCCAAGGCAATACGGTCACACACAGTGTTTTAATTGTTTAGATGCGGGAGAGATCGTTGTGGGCAGAGACAGTTCTGTGAAAATTTCAGTGGTCTTGGAAGACTCCTTAAGAATGAGTAGGGCTGATGAAAGGAGAACAGAGGAGGGAGGATTTGGTGTAGAAGGAACACATGTGCGTGGCCAGACGTGAGGGAGCAGGGTAGCCACAGGCAACCTCTGTGTTGAGGGTCAGGGTAGGGACAAATTTCACCAGGCATTGGCTTCAGACCTAGGAATGTGAAGGTCAAATTGTGGATTCATCCTGAAAGCCATGAAGAACTCTTGAAAGGCTTGTTGTGAAGACATAAAATGTTTGAAGCGTTTGTTATGGAAAAGGAAAGAAGTGACAGTGATGACATAGGATGAGCTGAAGTGGCTGAGGCAGGGTAAGGTGAAGCAGGAGAGAAAGGAATGAGTTAGTAGATATTTGCTTTCTTTATTTCAGGTGATTTGTCAGCAATCCAGCGGATGTGTCAGGATAGAAATATTTCAGAAAGAAACAGCACTCACTTACTAATCCACACCTTAGCGTGCTTGAGCTGCTCAGTCTTTACAGGAGAGGAAGCGCTGGGCCAGCGGCTGACTGCTGCTCAGGCTGGGTCAGCGCCTCTGCACCTGGGGGAGGCTGGGCCTTGTGCCAAGGAGGTGCTTCTAGCTAATGATGCACATTCTTGGCTTTTTCTGGAGCATTCCCTGCCCTCAGAGTCCTCAGAAAAGAGTTGCTGAACATCACCAGCATCTTTACCTCCTCTCAAAGAGAGGACACCAGGTGATTTCAACAGGCAAGAAAGGGACTGGCAGTATTAATGGGTAGAATGCCATCTCTCTCTGCGTCTTCTCTCTTCAGATTCTCCTCCCTGCTCAGCTGCACCCTCCCTTGGGTTGGGCAGGGAACCTGGAAACCTCCCGTCTATGGCTATCACACTGTTACGGGGGAAATGTACACAGCATGTGTTATATATTTGCATGAATGTTTGTGAGGAAGCCATTTCCTCCTGGAAATCTCAGTGGGGCCCATTATTTCCCAGGGCCATGGTGTCTGGGTGGGTTCTAGCCAACCATGACTTTGTATTCTAGCCCCATTTGCCTTGCATATTTTCCCCAGGGCACCTCTGTCACTTGTAAGTTTGGGAGTTCAGTTTTGGGAACCCATCAGAGGGAGCTGTCCTGCTCTGAGTGGTCCTGGGTCCCTGAGGCCAAGACTGCCAGAAACTCACTCCCAGAAGCCTGGGAGGCTCCATCCCTATTTTACTGTATTTTGTTTTTTGAAATTCAGTAATTTTTATTGGTCCAATCAGAAAACTAAGTTTATTTATTTTTTGAAATTTTTGTTTTTATTTATATATTTTACATTATTGTGTATTCCCTGTGGGTTACCCACCACCGATTCACCCCTATTTTAGCAACTGCCAAAGCTAAGGCCTCAGCGTGCGGGCTGCAGAACTGCACCTGTAGCTGCATAGGAGTGTCCGTGAGCATCCTCCCTCGCAGCGCTCAGTCTCTGCTGTCTGCGAGCAGGATCCTTTTTTTTTTCCTCCTGTAGGAAGAGTCATAGAGGCAGAGGTCTGAGACCTGTGTAGATTTAGCCTACAGGAGGTGTTCAACAAGCAATGTGCTGCTTTTGTTAATAGGAAGAATTAATGGGTACCCCAGGACCCCTAAAGTTGCACACTCTAAATGGGTTCTACCATCCGCTGCATCAAGACCAAACATACTCTAGTGGATAAGACCTTCAATGGAATGAGTTTTTAATGCAATTAGTGTGTGGTAGAGAGATGAGAAAGAGAAAGAATATAGGTTCCAAATCAAGTACTCAAAGTTACCCACCCACTCGTAGGTATATGCCCAACCAAACAGGGTTGGTCCAAGGCAAGACCACTGAAGCCCAAAAGCCTGCCACAAATCTAAGGCTTCCTCTTGTGGGTACCCATAAAAAAGGGGCAGAGGGTCTAGGCAAGTCTGGAAGGAAAAGAACAAAATCAAAATCCAAGTTAAGATAAAGGCTGCCATTGTCAACCTCCCTACAAGTCTCTCACCCACGTCTCTGTCCCTTTCAAGTGTCTCCTTCCATGTCCCGCAAGTCCCTGGTACAAGCCCAAGGCTGAGAAACAAGTGTGGTATCTTCACACATCTTTCTGCTCCATGCTTCCTCCAGTCTTCTCCCTTCTCTTTCTCTCTCTGCTTCTTCTCCACCAGGTCTTCTCTCCCCTCTCAGTCTTTTCCCTCTCTCAGTCTTTTCTAGTTTTAGCTCCCTGCCTACCTCCACCTTCCTTAGGGTGGGGCAGAGAACCCCAAACCTCCCCTTTCTCTAAGGATTACCCTGTTACACTTCGACTTCTATGGACCTTGGAGAGGGTAGCTGCAAGGATCATGGGAAGTCTTAAACATTGCCCTCAGTGAAAGCAAGGGAAAATTCCCTTGAGATTTGTCATTTATTTAATTTTTTTTTACTTTCTTTTAAACTACAATATCAAAATTTGTAGCCTACCTTGTCATCCTAATTGTCCTTTATTGAGAGCATTTACTATGTTATGGGTACCAGGCATCCTCATGATATACTGTTTGCCATCCCTAATGGAGAGATGAGATAATTTTAGCTCTACCAGGTCAAATGGTCACACTCACAAAGGTAGTAGCAGCTGAGGGTGGAGGAGATTATAGATATGTTAATATGTAAATTTACATAGATTATTATATAAACAAAGCCTCCACTTTTTTTCCTTCACTACTAGCTTCCCAAGATTCAGACATCAGGTTGATTTATTACCTGAAATTTGCTGGTGTCTTTCTCAGTTTGGAGAGTGAGGGGAAGCACTGAGCCACTAGCCAATGGACCTCGGTACCATGAGTAGCAGTGTACCAGAAAAATGATGGCAAGTCAGAGACTGGTTTCCAGCCACCTCTGCCACCGAAGATACATGGCGCTAGACGGAACATTTACCTTTTCCCCTAAGTGTGGTGGAATGAGACTGGCAGCCCTGCCCCACAGGTGTGTTTTAAACAGTGAACAAATGAGCTGTCTGAAGTACCTACCATCAGGGAAGTATAGGTGCTTAGTCGTTCTTTCTCCCTTCTTTGGTTTTTTTCCTTTGATTCTTTGAGGATTCTCTTTCCCCCTTTAAACATACTCTGAATCTAGTGCTGGAGCCCTGATAGTGTTCACTATAAAACTGCCCAAATAATGAGTAATTATAAATTGCAGGTATATGTAAGTTTAGTCTACTTGCTTGAGAAGTTTTTGTGAGACTTTTGTGACATGCTCAGAGATCTGAGAATGCAGACAGGAGCAGGGGAAGTGATCTGTAAAACCAGGTGTGAGCAGCCTGCAGGATGCCTAGACAATCATGGAAGCTTCCATTCATATTATGAATTCTATTTTGTACTTGTAAAGGAAGAGCGAGGACAAAAATTACAACTCTCTGAGGACAGGAGTCCTGGGTGCATTTTGCCCTACATCGGGCCTGGCAATGCAGTGGCAGGAAGCTGCTGTCTTAGGGGTACAATGGGAGTGGCCTCTTGGTATCCCCAGTGCTCTCTCTCACACTCCATGAGAAATGCAGTGGGTTAACTCACAGTTCACAGATGTTTGGCTGCATAACAGATGTGAAAAACAACAGCATCCTCAAATGAATTTTTTTTTTAGGGGGGGGGAAATAGAAGTAGTTGGCTTTTTTTTTTTTGGCTCCAAGCTAAATATAAATACTTGTTGTTGTTGTTGTTTTAATCAGCAGCTCTAGTAAAGAATATGCTAGAAGTGTCTGAAGTGGTGGGTTACCTTTTTTTTTCTATAGGCTGCATGGGATGAAATGTTCCCTTGGGAGTTGTGATAACATCTCACATCACTGTCCCTCAGACACTAGCTATGTTACCTCCATCATCTCCCTTCCTCCCTGTCCCCACTTTCTGGTGACCCAGGTCAGGAAATCTAAAGTGTTAGTGTATTATAGCTGAAATTTATCTGAACTTACTATTTGATGTGAAAAAAACGTGGTTTTGGACACTGATATCAGGTGAAAATGTGCCTGTTGTACTCTGAAGATGAGTCGAAATTCCCCTTTCTGATATCGAATGGTCTCATAGTTTAATCCCAAACTACCTCGTTGGCTTTATTTCCCACTGTTCTCCAGAAGAGCATTTGGTTTCAGCAAGACTGATTTCCTTATCGCTGACTCTTGTGCTTCCATTGAACTTTTGCCTTTGAATCTGGGTTCTACTGCTCCCAGAAGAGATCAACAGAACCACAGCGACCTCACCTGAATGAAACAGCTTATTTTCTGCACCAATTACTTAACCTGTACCATTTTTTTCACCATTACTTATCCTGAATTGTTTTGTGATTTCTCTTTTACTGTGGTCTGAGATTACATTGTTTTTTTGTTTTTCTCTTGTCTTCCAGCAGATTTCTCTTTGAATTTTCTGTCCCTGCCCCTCACCTCCAACAGAAGTACAGTACTTCATATGACCTAAAATTTATATCACATACTTTTTGATCCCTTGTGAAGAGGGAGGGGAGCATTGCCTGACCTTGTTCTCTGAGATGCAGTGATTGATTGAACACAATAATATGAAGAGTTATGATTTAGACACCAAAGTTTGAGGTCAAATCTACTGATCAGATTAATTTCAACAAACATTTAGTTTTTAAGAAACTATAGATAAACAAATGATTAAGACATATTTAAACTTTGGACACATTTTTACGTGAACAAAGGAAATAGACAAGTAAATTTTATAATCAAAAAGTGAGACGAAAATGTGAATATGATGGTATGATAATTGCAACGTGCTTGGTTCAGCTACTTGATTCAGGTACAGATTTTTCAGGGCTTATCTCTTCAATCCTTTGAGTGTCCCTATTGATAGATATTATTGTCTCCATTTAGAGTTGAGAAACCTGAAGCTCTGAGAGGTTATAAATCTGTTCTAGGTCAACTGAAAAATTGAGGAACTGGGCTTTGAGCTTCCATTTGATTCTAGATTCTTGTCTCTAAGCCACCAAGTTTATTCCCTTTCTGATTAGGAGACTTATGCTTTTGTAAAATATATGTTCTTACTGATTTAAGACAACGTGAGTTACACAAAAGCTGGGCATTTACTATTACAGTCCCAGATCCTGGAACAGTGTCCAACATAGAACTGACGCTCAGGTGCTTAGAAATTATATGTTGAATAAATAAATCAAAAATCTTCCACATTTGGAAGTGGTAGACACTTCCAATGCTCTATAATTTCCAATATTTTCCAATATTGTAAGTATTTCCAATACTTTCCTATTTTCCAATATTTTAATAATGTTCCTTCTCCTCCTATTTTACTGCTTTTTAAAAATCATGAGTGCATGTTAAATCGTGTTAAATGATTTCTGTATCTATTGATATGATCGTATGATTTTTTTTCTTTTGTTGATATGGCGAATTACTTAATTGATATATGAATGTTAAACCATCCTTGCAACTCTGAAGTAAATTCCGCTTGGTCAGAGTGTATTATCCTTTTAATGTATTATTGAATTCCATTTGCAAAGATTTTATTGAGGAATTCTGCATTTATCTTCATTAAGGTTACTGGTTTGTAGTAGTGGTTGTTGTATTTTGTGTGTGTGTGTGTGTTTGTGTGTGTGTGTGTTTGTGTGTGTGTGTGTGTGTGTGTTTGTATAAGAGAAAGAGAGAGCCATATCTACTTTTGGTATCAGGATAGTGTTGGCCTTATAAAATGTATTTGGAAGTGTTCCCTCTTCTTTAATTGTTTTTAAGAGTTCGAGAAGGATATATATATATTAGTTTGTCTTTGAAAGTATGATAGAACTCAGTAGTGAAACCATCTGATTTTGGGCTATTATTTTGAGACCTGACTTCTCTTTCAGTTTTTTGCTTGTAATTAGCCTGTTCAAATTGTCTGTTTTTTTCCTGATTCAATCTTGGGAGGTTGAGTCTAAGAATTTTTCCATTTCTTTTAGATCTACCAACTGTTTGGCATATAAAGATATTCATGGTATTTTCTTATGATTTGTATTTCTGCATTGTTGTATCTTCTTTTCCTCATTTCTAATTCTATTTAATAGAGTTTTATCTCTTTTTCACTTAATGAGCCTAGCTAGAGGTTTGTCTACTTGGTTTATCTTTTTAAACAAAACAGCTTTTGATTTCATTGATCTTTGTTGGGTCCTTTTGACTTCTATTTCATTTATTTCTAAAAGAATGCCAGAATTCATTCTACCCTCTTTTGGTTTCTTTCCTGTTCTAAGGAGACTGACCTCATATTCAGAGTGGTCTGGTAGCAGTTTGAAACACTGTGTGTTAAGATATGCACTGACAAAAATATTTTATTTCAAACATAAAAAATCAGTAGTTAACGTTCCTTATCTCCTTGTGATAAAAGAGTGTTTCTCAGCATAGTGAAAAAGGCAAGACAAGCTTTGCATTTTGATTAGTAAGCTTTGGGTTTAGGGCTGTGTCTTTTAAGTCATATGAGAACATATTTTAGTTAGTATTATAAAAGTTCCAGGGGCGAAAAAAAATAATCAAGTGGGAACAAATGGTAACTCTCATATCTGTTTCTTCTTCTCTCTAAATGACTGATGAAAAAAAATTATAACCTTTAAGGGTCATTCATTCCTTTTACCTGACACTGAACCACTCTATTTTTCTTTCATACCATCGAAGAAGTAGATGTTGATAAGTGACAAGTGAAATCCTTTACTATCAAAGATGTATTTTTCTGAGTACCTTAAAAATCAATGAATTTTGACCTATTAAAGTTCTCCAAAAAAATCACGTCACTTCTCTAAAATAAATAATGTCTTCCATTATATTAATAGTAATGATACTAATTTTGCTTTCTTCCCTTCTTTATTCTATTCTCTGAAATTAAATTAGTAATAATTAATCTACAACTTATTTCAAATAATATTAATATATTAAAAAGTAGTTGAATTCTATCCACATCATGTTTCTATTCACCCAGTTAAATAGTTCCAAAATGCTTTAACCTTTTGCAGAATACAATCAATGCTCTATAAATATTGATCCTATTTTCCAATGTTTTAAGCACTTCTGATTGGGATCAAACTTAATAGTCTTATCTGTTTAATTATATTTGTTTTGTTTGTGACCTAAGATTGTGAACTCTGTGATGGTAGAAACCATCTATCCCTTTTAAGATCTCTCACAAACAACAGAGCTAGGAGCACAATGGCCTTTAATATCCTGCTCATGATGGATCCAGTGAATTAACACTACATTTTTAGTAGTTCATATCTGAGACATGATACCAATGAAAGGTTCAAGGTTAGTTCAGAATTCTGAGGTAATTAGGACTAAAAGCAAACTGAAACTTATTTCAAAATCTCTATACCTTTGATTACCCAGAAAACCAGTGCATCTTAATTTGGTTATTCCAATACAAGTCCCCAAAATACCTCAGAGAATTGACAACTGTCAAGAATCCTACTTTGAGAAAGGTAATACAGTAGATGACCTCTAAAGTTCCATCCACACCTAAAATTGTGTGATTTTGTGAAAACACAATGAACATAAATTTTCTTTTCCTCCCACCAGATTCTTGTGCGGATGGATTTCCTTTTATCTATATCCACATATCTCATTAATATCATCACTTTAGGCAAACCATGTGTTTGAATTCACATGTAGTCTCTGTTCCCAAACATTCATATTTATTTTGGCTTTCTTTCATCTCCATCTGTAAGATGTATTTCTGTGTTACTTGTGGACATATAGGTCACTTGACTGTGGCAAAGCTTACTCCACGCGAGGACACAGTCATCAAACGAACATTTTGAGGATTCAGGGGTGGTGAGCATAGCCCTGGACTGAAGTGAGAAGTTGTGCCTGAGCTGTGTTTAGAAAACTGGTACACCCAACAACAGCCCACAGATTCCCTGGGGATAGCCAGGGCTGTCAGCTCAACACAGTGAAATGAAAAACAGTGAAGTTTTAAAATATACATCCATTTTTAAACAATCTATATATTTGGCTTGTCTTCATTTTTAGCACTTGTTTGTCAGAGGAAAAAAAAAACAAATCCATAAAAGAAAAAAAGCAAACTTTGAGGGAAATTAAATAAATAATTATCTCTATAACAAGGAAAAGCAAAGCAGTAAAATACCTTCTTTTCCCCTGTCAGAGCTTAGCATAGCAGTATCTGATCAAAAGTTTAAAAATTCCTTTTCTAGGCTTATGGTACACTAGATAGATTGGGTTTTTAAAATGCACATACTCACAACAGAATCTCCTTCTGATTAAATTTTCAATTCAGTCACCACATACTTTATTTTTGATGAGTTTCATAGAGAAACTTTTTTTTTTTTATGCTCTAAGCTTTGTTTGAGCTTGGTGTAATACAGATTGTTTTGATTTCCAAATGCAATTCTGCTAAATCTAGACTGGGTGATAAGAAATACCTGTGCTTATTCTCAATGAGAAAATCTAGTCCAATGTTCCTCTAAGTCCCTTTCATGAGGTACATCATGGAATCTTTGTAGGGTAAACTGGGACCTGGGATTGGGATTGTATTGCATTAATTCACAGAAACATTGCTGGAGATATCTGTTTGGTTGTATATTCCTGATTTGTTTTAGTTCTATTGTTTAACTAGAAGACTAGTTGGTCTTAACTTTGATATTAACCATTTTGGGAACTTTAAGCAAATGTTGCCTAGATCTTTACAAAACGCTGGAAATTTCTTAGCTCTAACATCATTTTGATAGAGGAATACAAAGTCTGTTGAGCTTAAATGTCTCACTCGATGTCATGTAGAGATTTCTGTAGTTAGGATTTTGTTTTCTTGATGCAATGTGCAATACTCTCTTCTTTACCAAACAATCTGGTACCATACTGCTTAAGCTGTTTAAATTCTAAGATAGTAATTGCTGACAAGTTTATATGAATTTGTTTTCATTAAGAAGAAAATAGATGTGGCTTTTCAAACATATAAATTATGAGAATGCTACCATTATTTGTAGCATATTTTTCTTTGCTGAGATTCCCTATTTATTGATGCATTTCTATTTTTGAGTAGAAAATGTGCTTTTGCTATCCTTCTCTACTAATTCCACTCTCTGGTTTGTCTTAGGTGAAGTCTTCATTGATTACTTTCCAATTGATGATGGGTCACATTTTCCTATCACTTTGTTGTCTACTAATTTTGATCAGATTCTAGACATTGTGACTGGTGTAAAACTCTGAATTGTGTTGTGTTCCTTTAAATTATTGATTTTTTAATTTTAGCAAGCAGGCTTCTTTGCAAGATTGAAACCCTGTCTTCCCTCTGGTGGGCAGCAATTACAATTATTTTGAAGTTTTTTAGCCTTATGGATGACTTGTGGTCTTCTCTGTACATGAAGAATTTGCCTATTGGGTTAAACTGACTTTTTATGCAGATTTTGGCATTCTCCCTCTGTGAATTTCTCTTTTATGCAGTATCTCCTCTCTATTTATAGCAGAAGTCATCACTTCTGATGTTACCCTCTGCGTCCTCAAGACAGCAAGATTGCAGGTATTCTTTTGAGTTTCAGTAATTCCACTTGGTGTTGACTGGAACTCCCTTCAGATAAAAATCCATAAATTATTGGAAATGTACCCAGTACCACTTCATCCCCTTCTTTATGTGTAAATTTCCCTTAGCATTTTTTTCTGAATTTGTTGGCTTTTCATTGCTTTGAGGTGGGTTTTTCCCTCTTAGTTGTGTGTGTGTGCATACTTCCACATTTGTCAACTATTACCTTTGTAAAGATCCATCTATTAGAAGCTGCTCCTCCATTACCAAACAAGAAATTTAAAGTGAATTTCTTTCAGGACCAATTTTGTTTTTCTTTTCCTTGTTTTATTTTTTCCTCAGGAGTAAATTTTATGAATTATTTTTGAATTCTATACTCTTCTTTCCCATATTAATATGAAACAAACACTTTTAATATGACGATTGCAGAAAGTTTTATAAGACATACTGCTTGATTATAGGAATTACATACACATAGGTGGTATACTTCATTTTTACATCATATGCATATTAGCTATAAGGAGCATGTATTTATATCATATACTTTAAAGATTATGTACTATATGTTCACTGTTTTGCTTTGTTTTCTGGGCTGGTATGCCAGACCTTTGTTCTGTATGCTTCTTTGTCAGCATCCCTGGAAACTCACTGTATCACGAAGACTCACCTAGTACCACCATTTCAGGTCCCATCTAACCATCCCCTGTGCTGTCTCCACCTCTGCTTACAGCTATGATCTATTTTTCTTTTTACCTGTGGAAGTTATACACAGGATACAGAAGAATTGCCGCCTACCCAAGCTAATCTTCAAAGTTATCAGAGAGAAGGAAGCAATCTCTTTTTTAATAATTCCCACTTTATTTCCCTTCTTTTCTTTCTGGATAGTCCCATTTTTCTCAGAGAATTGTTGCCATTCCCACAGGGTGTTCCAAGGCTCTTTCTGCCCAGTCTCCATATTATAGCCCAGAATTAAATTTGAAAGGTTGGTTATAGCCTTTTGCTCAGTGAGTCAGTGTCAAAGTGAGAAAATTTGAAAAGAAAATGGATTTGTACTGGTGTGTCTTCTATTGCTGGAGGGCAGATCAGCGTCTTCTTGAACCACTGTTACCTTCAGTGGAATAGTGAGGAAGATGTGACTGCAAGTTATAGTAAACCTGAATTAATCCTAGGAGTTTTATTATCTCTCATAGTAAGAAGTTCAGATTTATGAAACTGCAAAGTTGTTTAATTGAGCATTTCAACGATGTGAAAACTTTTTATTTGCTCCCTTTCATTTCTCCTGGTTCTTCCTTACGATCACAGATGATTGTCTCAACTCTTAATATCATATTTTCACATAACAACGTCCAGAGACAGGAAACTATGAGTTGTGCCTATACTTTGTTATAATCCAGTAGGATCATATTTTTTTTCAGACCATCCACTGGTCTGGAAATCCATTCTTACTGGCTGGCTTGAGTTGTGTGTTTTCTACTAGACAAATAATGGCCTGCAGGAATGTGGTTACCATCACTGCCCTCGACTAAGAATAGTGGGTTGGTTAGTGCCTTCCCACCCCCAAATTCATATCCACTTGGAACCTCACAATGTGACCTTATTTAGAAATAAGGTCTTTATAGGGTATTATATGAAAGGGTATTATATGAAATCCTCCTGGATTTACAGTCTTAAATCCAGTGTCCTTAGAGCAAGAGAAGGAGAACACACAGAAAGACACAGAAAAGAAGGGCATGTGATGATGGAGGTGGTAATTGGAGGGATGTAGCTTCCAGCCAGAAATGCCAGTCATGGAAGGGCAGGAAACAATTATTTTCTAGATCCTTTGGAAGAACATGGCCCTGTGAAAACCTTGCTTCCAAACTTCTAGCCCCCTGAGCTATGGAGGGAATAATCTCTCCTTTAAGTCACCCTATTTGTTAAGACAACCCTCGGAAATGAATTCAACAGACACTGATAGACTAAGGCCCATAGACCAAAATTTGCCAGTTACCTATGAAACAAATCGTTTTAATAAAACACAGCTCTACCCATTTATTTGCATATTGCCCTTGAATCCTTTTCTGTTACAGTGATAGAGTTGAGCAGTTACAGAATTCTTATGGCCATAATCCTGCAATATTTATGACCAGGCCTTATGCAGAAAAGTTTGCTGACTTTTGGTTAAACTCTTAGGAATACAGAGAGGCCCCCTTTTTTATGAGCATGTTGCTTTTCAATACCTGAACAGAATGATGTTGTTAGCAAAAAGGGCAGGGCAAATGGATAGGCAACCAAAAATGGCTGTCATTCCTTAGTCACGTGCACATGACCACTAACTATGTTTTGCACATGATACAAATAAGCTACCACTTTTTAATTTTCCACACTTGCAGTTTTAATGCAGGAAATGCATCCCATTAGTAGGTACCCAGGTAGCTTTTATTACTGACATAATTGTCAGCAGCACTGTATTTTACGTGTTAATATATTACAAATTTGTCAGTATATATAATCCATTGCATTCATAGTGACATTATGAATCATATATAAAAACTATAGGTTACCAGGATTTTTTTTTTTTTTTGTATCTCTAGATCTTTAAATGATGAGTTCCAAGATGTGGGGTTAAAAATACTGGAAACTCCTACAGCAATCCAAAAAGGGTGGTACTAGTGTCATCATAGACACATGGGTCACGGATTAGAATACAGAGTCCAGAGAAAATCCTTATAAGATGGGTTATTGTTAAGGTAATTTAATGGCTAAAGGATAATTTTTTTCAACAAGTGGTGTTGGGACAATTGGATATCTACAAACAAAAAGATTAATTTTGACCTTTGCCTCACACTATGTAAAAACATGAATTAAAAATGGATTGTAGGTCTAAATGTAAGAGCTAAAGCCCTAACATTAGAATAAAGCATGCAAGAAAATCCTTATGATCCTGGTTGGGTAAGAAATTCTTAAATATACTATCAAAAACTTGATTTAAAAAAGATAACAAATTGAAGTTCTCCAAAATTTAAAACTTTTTAGCTTTAAAGACACCATTAAGAAAATAAAAAGACAACATCAGGAAGATATTGGATAATATTGTATAAATAATATTGGGTATTTATCAATCATATACAATAAAAGGCTGGTACACAGAGCATATAAGGAACACTTACAACTCTTCACAAGAGGATGGATACTCTGATTTTAAAATAAACAAATAGTGTAAGTAACCATTTCTCCAAAGAGAATATTTAGGTGGCTAGGAAGCACATGCAAAGAGGCTTGAGATTGCTACTCATTAAAAATTGCCAAATAAAAACCACAATGAGACAATAAGTAATTGGCAATAAGTAGCATCTGCACACTCAAACCAGTTGGCAAGGATGTGGGGAGTCTGGAACTCTCATGTACTGCTGGTGAGAATGTATGCCTACTTTGAAAAAGAATTTGTCAGTTTAATAAAGATTTCAACATAAATTTACCCTGATTCAGCAATTCTAATCCTAGATACGTTGGGTAGGAAAGTCCATCAACTGGTGAATAAAGAAAGAAAATGTACAATATGCTATTCGACAATAAAAAAGACAAACTAATGAAATCAATTAAACTTAAATGAACCTTGAAAAAATATATCATACAAATGACCCCAGCCACAAATGACAAATACATGATTCAATTTTTATGAAATGTCCAGAAAAGACAAATCTAAAGAGAAACTGTACATAAGGGTTGCCTGTGACCAGGATTGAAAATGGGGTGTCAACAACTGGAAATGTGAGATATTTTTTGGGGTATTGGAAAGATTAAAAAACTGGCTTGTGGTGTTAGTTTCACAACTCTATAAGTCAGCTAAAAATCATTAAATGATAAAGTGAGTCCACTGTGATAAATAAGGTATAAATTTGAAAAAAAATATAACAAGGGATTTTTTTTTCCTTAAAAATTTGCAAATATCCAATCTTTGTCCAGCAGAAAACATAGATGCAAATTTAAAAAGTATGTAGATTGTATCCACCTCAATCTCACATTAGAAAACTGATTATAAGAGGCTGGTGGGAGATTCTCCTCAAAGAGATGTTTAAATTCCCTGACTATTGTGTAGCTCTGAGTGGAATGCCTGAGTTTCCTGGCCTCCTACTGACCCAGTAAGCAGAATCAAAAGGTAAGAATCCTATTAGCTGAATGAGCAGAACATACTTTGATAGCTTTTCTCTCTTTATTTCTTTTATCTTATACCATCCTGTGAGGTAGATTGAACAGATACTTTTGGTCCCCTTTTAGATCATAAAAATCATAGACATATTGCTAAAATAAAGTTATGTTTGACTTTTTATACAGTTTTGGGAAGTCCACCTTACTTTTGTTACTCAACCCATCTTTACATCCTCTTAATCAACTTCATATCTAACACCATCATGACATTTAACTCTTGTGTCATTTCTCTCTTTTACTTTTCACCTCAAAGAAAGAACAGTAAGGCTGTAATCTTTGAGTCCATCTTAGCTGAAAATTTCTGGAATGCATAGAAAGCCAGATCGAGGGCAACATTTTTATCCAGGAGAAAAATTATGATTTGCAAAATTACTATTTTGCTATTTTTCCCTTTTCCCAAGTTGAATCTAACTTGAATTAAGTTTGACTCTATTCTCCAGGCTATGAATGATGAGATAACTTAGTTGCAATGTATAACAATAGCTATAACATTTTAAACAACTCTTTAGTAAGTAGGAGGCAGTCTAGCAAACACTGTGCTTGTATTATTTCATTTACTGGCTCTCCAGTGCTGTGAGGCATTTACACATGGGAAAATTGCATCTTAGTTTATATTTAGTTTAAAAATGGCAGAGTACAGAATTAACCTCAATCTGCTGAATCCTAAATTCTTTCCCTTAATTCATACAAATACTAATTTCTTCTTGTTGACATGTATTCAGAGAGGGAATTGAATCTCATGATCTTTTGGTATCTGCTATTGTGGTGTCTTACTTAGTCCACTTGGGCTGCTAAAACAAGTATCATAGACTGGGTGCTTTAAACAACAGTCATTGAGTTCATAGTTCTGGGAAGCCTAAGATCAAGATGCTGGCAGTTTGTGTCTGATGAGACCTTCTTTCTGGTTTGCAGATGATCTGTCACCATTTGTTGTGTCCTTAGAGCAAGACCTCAAAGACTATCTTATAATCCCATTGAGGGGGCTCTGCCTTCATGGTCTCATCTAAATCTAATTACCTCCCAAAGACCTCTCCTCCAGACACCATCACATTGTGAATTAAGGCTTCCACATAAGAATTTTGGAGGGACAGAGGAAGACTGCGTATTTTTTCAGTGTCATGAATGAACATTGTCCATTCGGCTACCCAAGATTGATTAGGATATTTTATGACTCTGTAAGGGTAAATATCAAGTTTTATGAAGTTGATATCAATACAAACTATTCTTATCCAAAACAAAAAAAGATAACTTGAGGAGTTACAGTTTCATCGCCCTGTAGGACTTGAACCAATTCTCTATCTAATGGAACAATTATAGTTTAGCATTTCTTTAGAGCCTACATATAAGTAACTCTCTCTCCAATCCTCTTTGAGCTAGTTTTACCATTCATGTGATTCTCTGAATTAAATACATCTTTTACATATTGTCACTTAATATTTATGTATAAATTTTAACATTTACATAAGTATAAATATTTGTATAAATATGAATACTTGTATAAATATTAATATTTGTATATAAATTTTACTGTGATAGTTTCAAACTTGTTGAAAACTGGAAAACACTTTTTTACGTCATATTAAATACTTCACTCTAGTCCGTACTCCTCTTTTGCTTGTTGGTGCTTGGAGGTAGCAGCAGGACGGCAGCCCGCTAGCTCTGCTCCTCACTGCAGCCTCCCCCTGAAGCAGGTGGAAGCAGTAAGAAGAGGTTTGGTGTCTTGTTTCCAGAGGCCCCCATGGAAATTGAAGAGGCAAGCTGGTATTCAGTGCTGACTTCCTTGGGTCCCAAGTCTCAGGTGTGTTGCAAGGTTGGTAAGACACCCAAGGCTCCCTTTCTAAACACAGGGTGCGGCTGTGGATATCCTCATCGAATTTTTTATTGGCTGCTCAGCAACTGGGACAGAGTCTCAGCAACCTTGGACTCCTGCTTCTGACAAAAGTGCTGCACTTACAACGTTTAACACACTTCAGAGCTGAATGATCCTGATTCGGAATATAGGTGCCTGGAGGAAATAATAGGTGTTAACTGCAGCAATGAAAGGGCAGTGTAACCTGGTTACTAATGTACAATGGGGCCTATTATTTTCACCCAGGATGAAGTGTTGTGAGCCTGATTAACTGTAATGAGCAACACTGTGCATATCTTAACATGGAAAAGAGAATAGAAACTCAAGTTATTTCTGCCACCACTATTCTGCATCTGTCTGTGGAATTAATTCAGGATCCATCTTGTGTTAAGGATGCAGCTTCATTGGTAAGATGAGAAACTGAAATTTCTGGGCTGAATTGTCTATAAATCTTAGCAAAGTGATTGGGCATGATATAAAAGACACCCAGCATATGACCCAACACGCTCTTGAAACAGGAAGATTTTGTGAAGTTCATATGCGCCTTTTTTTTTTTTTAAAGTTAACCCTGGACCTTTACTGTGATTTATCATTTTTACATTTCAGATGTTATGTATCCTTGCGTAGGATCCTGAATCAGAGTAATCCATGCAATTAGGACAATAAATGCTGCCCAAAGTTTTTATCATATTTTGTCTGTGTTTCCTGTGGATTCAGTTCTAATTTTATCACTTATTAATTATTTATCTTTTGTCATTATTATTTATTTTTTTCATTACATGAATATCTCATTGTAATAGGTTCAAGGAATAGCTAATGATATTATGATGTTAAATTGTATCTTTCCCCACCCCTTTGTCTTTCACCCCAACATCTATTTCTCTTCCAGTAGGTAATAGTGAAGATAGCTTGGTGTAGCTCTAGTCCTTTTTCTAAGTAATTACACATACACTCATATGTACGAGTTTTTCTCCCTCTTAGCTCTCCTCCTTCCCTCCCTTACTTCCTTCCCCCTTTCCTTTTTCAAAATATAAATAGGTATTCTTCTGCAATTTTTTTTTCCAGGAGACAGTAAATTTTGCCATCATTCCATGTCAGTTCATATAAACCTATTTCATTCTTATTAAAGGTTGAAATGCTATTTTATTGACTGGAGATATTCCTCAAGCAGTCTCACCAAAAGCCTATTCACTGACATACATGCTGATTCTAAGCTTCCACTCTTACAAATAACATTGCCAAAAAGTTCTTTTGCAAATATCTTCAGCATGTGTCAACTTTATTTCAATGGGAGGTTCCTGGGAGGAGAATTCTTGGGTCAAATGGCATGATTTAATATGCTTTAAAAGAGTTTGCCACATTGCCCTTCAAAAAGGTCTTATTAATTTGTGCCTCTGCTAACAATGTTTGAGAATAAAAACTTTCTCTCATCCTTATTAACACTGAATATTAGCAATCTTTTTAAAAGAATCGGACCAATTAAGGATGAAGAAAATAGCATGGCAGAGTAGCTGCCAGAAAGACTGGGTTCAAATCCATGACTGCTGTAGGCAAGTTCTTTTAGCTCTTCTTGTTTCCTTAGTCATTATTTATGAGGGTGGAGGGTAGGCGGTGAGTACTTCTGAAGTCTGGTGTAAGGCTTTGGTAACTAGCACGAATCAAAACCTAGAGGAGTGACCAATAGCAACAGTCAACAAATAGTAGGTAGATTTATTATTATTTTTAATTATTGTTGTTATTATTGTTATTATTATTATTATTATTATCATCATCATTAGTATTACTGTAGAGCTAAATACTTCTTATATGTTCATTAGTTACCTGAAAATCTTATTACAAATGGGGCCTTCCTGGTGGCGCAGCGGTTAAGCGCTGCACTGTGGAGCTTTGGGCAGTGGAGATGCGAGTTCAATACCCGGCCAGGGAGATTCCTACATGGCGCAGCAGACCTCTCCTGCCTCGTCCGTTGCTCCCCTCAGCAGTGTGTTTCAGTAGATCTGCCTGTTCTGCTTCCCACTCTGTCTCTGGTGAACACTCTTACCGTCCCACGCCTCTGGCCTGTACCCCAGCTTGTATGCATAAATAAATAAATATTTAAAAAAAAACAACTTTAAAACAATCTTATTACAACCACTCTCTACACATTTTGTCCTGGTAGGCTCTAACTTTTTAAAAAAAATTTTTATATATATATATATGTATGTATATAAACACACATATACATACACATACATATTTGTATATTATATAAAGGTATCCCTCGCTAATCAATAGTTTGCTTTATACCACTTCATGTTTTCAAAAGACCTACAGTAGCATCTGTTTTTGCTAACCCAAAGAAATCCAAAGAGGATTTTTACTTTATTGGTATAAAGTTAAAATAGTGTTCAGCATTAAGTTTGCAGCAGTCATTCCAGAGGCAGCAAGCATGCCAGGCAGCAAAAGAGGCTCCACCAAGGTCCTTCCTGAAGGACTACTTAATACAGACTGTATTTATCATACTATCCCAGCTTTTGCCAGATGTGTTATTTGTGTATGATTTGGCAAGTTATTTTCCTGTATAAATGAATGGTGATTGCTTACTTATGCCATTTCAGCATAGGAAAGGTTTCATAGGAACACTCTACTTTCAGATAACAGGGAAAACCCTGTTAACTGTAATATTT